>JACEVL010000035.1:902772-1115272 GCA_020284085.1 Aporrectodea caliginosa
CATATATACATAAATACACAGGATTGGATAGGATGGGATCAGATAGGATAGGCTAGGATAGGACGGAACGATATGGGATGGACACGAACAGGATATGATACGAATGGATCTGATGGGGTATGATAGGCTAGGCTAGGGCAGGACAGGATAAAACAGGAATACAGGATACGATAGGGTACGATGGAATACGATATGATCGGATGGAATAGGGCCATGATGGTCTAGATGATTGTAACGAGCTGTAGCGTCGTCTGTGTTTTATGACCGTTTGATCTGATGGTCAACTGCCGAATAAATCTCGACATTTCTGAAATGTTGATCGTGTGGCGGAAAATGTCGTCTGACGAGTTTCATGTATAACGACTGCGACCTCTAACGGTCGCCAACGAAGAGTCGCATGATCCGATTCTGCGAGATCTAACGAGTGCTGCGTTAAAGATAAGAGAGGGTGAGACAGACAAGGCTATAGAAATTATTATTATTATTATTTTTATTATTATTATGACACAAATTTATTTCTTCATAAAGCCAACAAACTTATCTACAAACTGAATAAAAATGGCTGTAATTATTATTATTATTATTATTATTATTATTATTATTATTATTATTATTATTATTATTATTATTATTATTATTATTATTATTATTATTATTATTATTATTATTATTATTATTTTTAAAAATTATTATTGTTATTATTATTATTATTATTATTATTATTATTATTATTATTATTATTATTATTATTATTATTATTATTATTATTATTATTATCATTATTATGATCATCATCATCATCATCATCATCATCATCATCATCATCATCATCATCATCATCATCATCATCATCATCATCATCATCATCATCATCATCATCATCATCATCATCATCATCATCATCATCATCATCATCATCATCATCATCATCATCATCATCATCATCATCATCATCATCATCACTACTCATGCATTACTACTACTACTACTACTGCTACCACCACCACCACCACCACCACCACCACCACCACCACCACCACCACCACCACCACCACCACCACCACCACCACCACCACCACCACCACCACCATCCACCACAATATTATTATTATTAATATTATTATTATAAATATTATAATTAATATTTTTTTTATTATAATAGGGCCTACGGATTATTTTCTGCGTCAATGAACATCAGCACTAAAAGCTACAATTAACCATACAGCAGTAACTGTTGTCTAAAATGAACATCAAAGTGCCGTTATTGCTATGTCTCCACTCAGTCTGGCTCGGCTAAAGTGCCACGGAAAGCCACCGAGTAATTATTATTCTTATTATAATTATCATCATGCTCATCATCATGATCATCATTATTATCATCATTTTTTATGCCTTGAGGAACTTCATTCCCCTAGGGACTTAGAGATTATATAGAGTGGTACATCTCGACGGCCACTCATCCATATCGCTCGAGGGCTAATAAAGGTTCCACTAAAAGCCACGGCGTTGAAGCGTTGTAGCGTTATTGTTATTATTTTTATTATTATTATTATTATTATTATTATTATTATTATTATTATTATTATTATTATTATTATTATTATTATTATTATTATTATTATTATTGCTATTATTATTGATTATTATTATTATTATTTTTTTTACCTCAGATCCCTCAGGAATTATAAAAATTATCCGGAGATACAAAAATGCATTCTGGGAAGGCTAGACCTCGTCAAGATCAGGCGGCAAAAGGTGCCTAGGAAGGCGATGGCGTATTATTATTATTATTATTATTATTATTATTATTAGTAGTAGTAGTAGTAGTAGTAGTAGTAGTAGTAGTAGTAGTAGTAGCAGCAGCAGCAGCAGCAGCAGCAGCAGCAGCAGCAGTAGTAGTAGTAAGCATTTATTAAGAACCACTGTCTCGTGACAAATCATCAATCGATGGCGCTGAGCAATTGTCTAGGACTTACTGAAGGTCTCTACACAGCAGTAGTGTTGTTTTAGTTTTGCCTTGAGTTTTAGTTTTAGTTATTATTAGTTTTACATGCTAGGTGTTTTAGTTATTATTAGTTTTAGTTATTTCACCAAGTTTTAGTTCTAGTTATTATTAGTTTCACATGCTAGGGGTTTTAGTTATTATTAGTTTTAGTTATTTCGCCGAGTCTGGCAATATTTTTCCCGCATATAGCTTTTAGCACCAAAAAGGATTCACTCGCTACAATCTGTTTCTAATCGATACTTAAAACAGTCCCATAAACCACTAGTTTTAGGTCTACCACCTAAATTTAGTTCGGACATCTGATAAAATTCCAGAGATCGGAAGATTACTGAACGAAGTACTGATTATAAAACGCGAATATCCTTAAACATTGAATATCCTAAGATGCTAGGTTTTCGTTATGTGTTTTCGTTTTGGTTTTCGTTATGTGTTTTCGTTATTATTAGTTTTGACTGGTTTAGTTTTAGTTTTTATTTCGTTATTGTTTTTCCTCGAGTTTTCGTTTTAGTTTTAGTTTTAGGTAACTATAACCTTTTGTTTTCGTTAACGAAGGTTTTCGTTTTAGTTATAATATATCGTTAACGAAAACAACACTACACAGCAGCCGTCTCTAACCAATCGCCTACCGTGTTCCACAATGACAATGATTACTCCTCTACCCATATCCTCTCAAACATGAGCTTGTGGACAATTGTGTAGCACCAGCACAAGAACCTCACACAGCGCTGCTTGTTATTTGCGAACATGCCAGGCGAGGCCAGACTGATCAAGTTAGCCGGGTTCTGTTGTGTAGAAATAGGTAAAAAGGTCGTGAGAGGGAAGAGGTTGAAGGCCGCGTGAGGTCGTTCAGTTGTCATCAGGAAGGATTCCATTGCGCAACGTTGGAAGAGAGGAAGCTTCAGCAGCCGTGAAAGCATGTACTTGGAAATTGGTTCCGAACGACACGTCGGCTGCTGGGGAGAGGGAGGGAGGGAGGGAGGGAGAGGGAGAGAGAAACCAGACAGACAGACAGACAGACAGACAGAGGCAGAGACAGAGAGACAGAGAGCGACAGATGGATGGATTAATGGATGGATGGATGGGTGGCTGGATGGGTGGCTGGATGCCTGGATGGCTATATGGATGGATGGATGGATGGATGGATGGATGGATGGATGGACGGACGGACGGACGGACGGACGGATGGATGGATAGATGGATGGACGGATAGACGGATAGATAGATAGATAGATAGATATATAGATGATAGATCAGGAGACAGACGCAGACGCAGATAGACACAGACAGTTATTTAGGTAGATAGACAGACAAACAGACAGAGACAGAAAGACAGAGAGATACAGAGAGAAACAGAGGCAGGCAGAGGCAGACACAGACAGGGAGAAATAATCCATCCCACCCATAATACATCCGTTATTGCTGTCACTACATGTAAACACAAGCTCCAGTGTGGTGGGAAGGGCCTGGAAAGGTCAGAAAAGGGTCGGGGATGCGGCTTCCATTTCGCATTGCCTTTGAGGCCGATGACGTCAGCGATTTATATGACATGGCTGTAAACATCGTTTTATAATAATCATAACAAATAATCGTTATCAAAACAGAGCTTTCATAATGATATGCCTGGGACTTGCCTTGGCATTATCTTCGAGCTTCAGCTATTATTGTTTATGTCTTGGAGATGCCTGACCTAATTCCATGTGTGAAAATAGATTAAGAATTCGGACACTGTTAGTTTTTCGCGAGGTACATATTGTAATCGCTGAATGCGTGCAAACAGACATATAGCGCATCCAGATAAACCTAAGTCATTTCATGTAGACAAAAGCCATTCTTTGTAGACCTGGATCATTCCTAAATAGACTTTAGACATTCCTTGGAGACCTGAACGATTCCTTGGAGACTTAAACCTTTCCTCGGAGACCTAAACCATTCCTTGGAGACCTGAACGATTCCTCGGAGACCTAAACCATTCCTTGGAGACCTAGACCATTCCTTGGAGACCTAAACCATTCCTTGGAGACCTGAAGCATTCCTTGGAGAACTTAACGATTCCTTGGAGACCTGAACCATTCCTTGGAGATCTTAACGATTCCTCGGAGACCTAAACTATTCCTTGGAGACCTAAACCATTCCTTGGAGACCTAAACCATTCCTTGGAGACCTAAACCATTCCTTGAAGATCTGAATCATTCCTTGGAGACCTGAATCATTCTTTGTAGTCGTAGTCAATTACTTGTAGCCTTCCTTTGAAGATCAAACGAATTATGTGATAGACCTAGAGACATAACTGATAGACCTGAGCCAGTCTTATTAGGAATGGGTCAATCCTGATAAACCAATGGAACGAAAACCTCATCTGTGTGCACGCAAGCCAATCCTGTTAAATCTAAGTCACTCTTATTAAGCCTAAGCCCTTTATTTTCGCTCTCACTCACTCTCAGCTTAGTCTAAAAGAGACACAGCTGACTTGAGCCTAGTCCTTCAGGGACCTTTGGGAGGTTCAGAAAAGGCGCTCTAAAAACGTCCACCACCTTGATCTTGTCCATACGTCATGCATACGTAACATCTCTGGACAACCCCGCAGACACGACGCAGCGCTCGTGAATAAGCTGGTGCCCTGCGCCTAGTTTCGAGTAGAGCTTTAGAGACGTCGAATTTACGATTACGATTACGATTTAGTGTTGATGAAAAGGCTTATATATAGGCCTATATAAAATCACAGTTCGTGCCTTCAAGGCAGGCGTAGCGAGGATTTTGTTTCGAGGTGTGTTTACTCGTCCTTGAGCTAGCCGACAAGCAACCGAGTCAACCGACTAAGGGGTTTGGGTTGGTAAACGCATTAGTTAGTTTTTACATAATTTAATTTCGGGTGGTGTTTAAACACCCAAGACACCCCCTAGATACGGCCTTGCGTGCCTTTAACGTAAGATGCGCTTAAGATCAGTAGCGGCTTTTTATGCTCTAGCAACAGACAAGGCCATGGCATCGCTGCCAATGCTCGTACAATGGTAGTGCCAGTTCCAAGCCTGGAGAAAGAAGGAGAGCGACGCTAATCAGCTCTGTATAAATAAACAGTATTGTTAAACAGTTGCCTAATTATAACTACCCTGGGCCATGGCAGAGGGGCGGAACATTCCATAGAGCGGCAAAGCATAAGAATTAAAAATTAAACATTAAATTTAATTTAAACTGCGAGCAAGACGAGTCAGACGACAGGCAAAAAAATCAATAATAATAATAAATAATAAAACATTAAAACTCTTACGCAAAAAACATCCTGCGCCGCCGTCTGACCGCCCATCCATCCTCCGCTCAACGTCAAGCGCACCATTCCAGGCCAATGAGCTGGAGATCCGCACCATGGTACGATCCTTTCCAATGGGATCGTCGGGCGGCCCGGATGGCTTGCGTCCCCAGCATGTCGCGGAGCTAATAGGAGATCTTGACGCGGGACCTGGACTACTGAGGGCAACAACTGCAATCATCAACCTACTACTGGCCGGCACCTGCCCTCAAGAGCTACGATCCATCTTATTCGGCGGAACTCTTTTCGCCCTTCGCAAAAGCTGCGGTGGCCTAAGACCAATAGCCATTGGGTACGTATGGCGTAGACTCGCGTCTAAATGCGCCAACGCATACGCCATCCCACGCGTCTCACCTCACCTGACACCGAGACAGCTTGGGGTGGGTGTCCCTGGAGGCTGCGAGGCGGCCATCCATGCAACCAGGCAGTTTCTACACAATATGGACCCGGGATTCATACTGGTCAAGCTGGATCTATCCAATGCTTTCAACAGCTTACACCGGGATAGCATGCTGATGTCGGTCGAGGAAACCATCCCAGAGCTGGCCGCGTACTGTCACCTAGCCTATGCCGAAGCAACGTGCCTCCAATTTGGCAGTTTTACCATAAAGTCTCAGGAAGGTCCTCAGCAAGGTGACCCTCTGGGTCCTCTGCTTTTCTGCCTCCCACTCCAACCTATACTAACCCGGCTGCTGTCGCCCTTGGGTTTTGGATACTTGGACGACCTCACTTTGGGCGGCAACCCAGAGGTTGTCGAGGCGGATGTGGATCTAATCGAGAGGGAGTGCTTGAGCCTCGGCCTCGCGCTAAACCGCACCAAGTGCGAACTAATCACCGCCGATCTTGCCGGCGATGAACGGGGCTTCCTGAGACAGTTCACCCGTGTCGATCCATCCGCGGCCATGCTCCTGGGAGCGCCGCTCCTCCCAGCAGATGCTCTACTCTCCTCTTTGGACAAAAGCGTGGCCGACCTCGCAAGGGCTTTTGAAAGACTTCAGAGTATTGCCAGACAAGACGCACTTTTAATACTAAGATGCTCCCTGGGCTCGCCCAGGCTAATGCACACATTACGATGCACCAGCTGTCACGACCACCCACGCCTGAGGGACTACGACGAGTTGTTGAGAGGTGGAATCGAGCGGGTTCTGAACGTGATGCTGACCGACGTCCAGTGGGCGCAGGCATCCCTTCCGATTAAGATGGGAGGGCTGGGAATCAGGAGGGTGTCATCGCTGGCACTGCCCGCCTTTTTGGCTTCGGCCGCGGGCACCCTCCCCACTCAGTCCCTCATCTTGGGAACAACACTCGAGAACGCAGACACGGCCTACACTTCAGCGCGTTCGCAATGGATGGAACTCACCAAGATTTCCGACCCAACGGCCATCCCCAGTCACAAACAATCACAATGGGATGGGCCGTTGCTGCAGGAGGTCTTATCGTCGGTTAGTGGCGCACTGCAGGACCCTTACGACCAGGCCAGACTAAGAGCGGTGCAGTTCCCTCATGCCTCCGACTGGCTACATGCCCTCCCGTTGACCGCATATGATCTGAGGATGAGCGACGAGGCCGTGAGAGTTGCGGCCGGTTTACGCTTGGGCCTGGCCATTTGCGAGCCGCACACGTGCGCATGCGGTGCGCCGGTGTCGTCCAGAGGCTCACATGGCCTCTCCTGCCATTTGGGGTTTGGACGTCAGGCTAGACACTGCGCCGTCAACGACATCATCTACCGCAGCCTCAACAGAGCCGGCACCCCTGCGGTTAAGGAGCCGTCTGGCCTCACCAGATCGGACGGGAGGAGGCCTGATGGCCAGACCCTGATACCGTGGGGCAACGGGCGGAACTTGATATGGGACGCGACGGTGGTGGATACCGTGGCCGCCTCATACATTCCTGAGACGGCGACCGAAGCTGGAAGGGCGGCGGAGTTGGCTGCCACAAGGAAACACACCAAATACGCTGATCTGCAGAGGAGGTACACCTTCGTCCCTGTAGCCCTGGAGACCCTTGGCCCTCTCAACGGAGAGGGTCTCGCCTTCATCTCCGAGATGGGTCGCCGCCTGACGAAAATATCCGGAGACACCCGAGAGACAGGATTCATCCTCCAGCGCCTTTCGGTTACGGTCCAGCGTTTCAACGCGGTTGCCTTCCAGGGCACCATGTCGAGGTTGCCCGGCGCTGAGGAGCGACCAACTCAGCAACACTAAGCCTTACCGTGTTTTAACAATGACAACAACAACAATAATAATAATAATAATAATAATAATAATAATAATAATAATAATAATAATAATAATAATAATAATAATAATCTACATAAATAAATAAATAAGCATGGCTACATTTATGTTTCTATAATATGAAGTTTTACTTCGACACCTTTTAAATGATTTATCACGACGCAATAATTGACCACATTTGCGATCAGTACTACCTCATCACTCTAACGCTGTCCTTGCCTTTAAAATACTAATAATAAGAATAATAATAATAATAATAATAATAATAATAATCAGATCAGAGTCCGTTCCAGACCACCATCAGTAAGACAGATATTGTTTGGATCGCCTGAGGGATCATTGATACGCGCAAAAAAAAAAAAAAAAAAATAATAATAATAATAATAATAATAATAAAATAATAATTATAATAAAGGGCATGTTAATTAAGACGACAGTAAAGAATTAAAATCATAATTAAATGATTTTAATTACAATATGTAAGTTGTGTTGTTCTTATTGGTGTCTTCGGGATTGTTTTGGCATTTCCGAAAGAAAAATGGAAAAGTTAAGATTTTGGATAATAATAATAATAGTGATGCCAAAACAAAGAAATTCTACCTAGGGACGTCAGATTGCTAATTCCGATCTTGCACATAGGATACCTTGGCATTTTCTTTAATGTTTACATGTATCTTGTTACCTATGCGCACCTGTGTTGGAGATCAGAGAGACTGAGCTACATTCCGGACATGTCTGCCTAATCGAAAAGGTATACCATGCTGCTGCTGATGCTGCCTTGTGATTGGAACAGGTTAGCTTACAGGCATATTTTGGTAAACCTATGCCTATCCTGATAGACCCACGCCATTCCTCCAGATAGACCCACACGTCATTTTTCCAAGACCTATAACGCCTATCTTCATATCTTTTGATAAACCTACGCCATTCTTGCATACAGACCCATGCCATTTCTGATAGACCTATACCTCCGTGAGGCTCCGTCTTCATATACCCGAAACAGCATTGAGAAACACATGTCATTCCTAATAGACTACACTTTTCCAATTGGCCATTCGTGATAAGACTAAGTTCATCTTCATTGACCTACGCCATCATTGAGAGACCAAATTCAACTCTCATGGACCGATACCAATCCTCATAGACCTAAACAATTCGTGACAGACTATAGACTCAAACCATTCATGATAGACCTGAACCAATCATGATAGACCTGAACAAATCATGATAGACCTGAACCAATCATGATAGACCTGAACCAATCATGATAGACCTGAACCATTCCAGATATACTTTAACAATTCATGATAGACCAAAACCTCTAGTCATTCCTAATAGACCATAGTCATTCCTAACAGACCCTAGTGATTGCTAAGAGACTCTAGTCATTTCTAATAGACCATAGTCATTCCTAACAGACCCTAGTGATTCCTAAGAGACTCTAGTCATTTCTAATAGACCATAGTCATTCCTAATGGACCCTATAGTGATTCCTAAGAGACTCTAGTCATTTCTAATAGACCATAGTCATTCCTAACAGACCCTAGTGATTCCTAAGAGACTCTAGTCATTTCTAATAGACCATAGTCATTCCTAATGGACCCTATAGTGATTCCTAAGAGACTCTAGTCATTTCTAATAGACCATAGTCATTCCTAATGGACCCTATAGTGATTCCTAAGAGACTCTAGTCATTTCTAATAGACCATAGTCATTCCTAATGGACCCTAGTGATTCCTAAGAGACTCTAGTCATTTCTAATAGACCATAGTCATTCCTAATGGACCCTATAGTGATTCCTAATAGACCAAAGTCATTCCTAATAGACTCTAGTGATTCTTAATAAACTCTAGTGATTCCTAAGAGACTCTAGTCATTTCTAATAGACCAAAGTCATTTCTAATAGACTCTAGTGATTCCTAAGAGACTCTAGTCATTTCTAATAGACCAAAGTCATTCCTAATAGACTCTAGTGATTCCTAATAGACTCTAGTGATTCCTGAAAGACCAGTTCCTTTCCTGACAGATCAAAGCCATTCCTAAAAGACGATAATCATTCACAGTAGACCCTATATAGTCATTCATGATAGACCAAGCCCATCCTAATCGAGAGACGTTTCTCTCCTTCTTTATGGATAAAGCCAATCTTAATAGACCCTAGTCATCCCTGATAGACTCTAGTCACTCCTGATAGACCCTAGTCAATCCTAATGGACCCTAGTAACGCAAGATAGACCCTAGTCATTCCTAATAGACCCTAGTAACTCATGATAGACCCTAGTCATTCCTGATACGACAAAACCCTTTCCTGAGAGACGTTTCTCTCCTTCCTGACAGACCAAAGCCACTCCTAATGAACCCTAGTCACTCCTGCCAGTGATAGACCCTAATCATTCCTATAATGTCAGTCCAAATAGATAAGATCCAATTCTGATAGATCCAGGCCTTTCCCGGCAGACCCGTATAATACCCTTCGTGATAAATCGAAGCCAATCCTGCCAGACTACAGTGACCCCTGACAGACCAAGGCCACTATCCCGATAGATAATCTAGACGATACGCGTTATGCCTGCGAGGCAAACGCAGACGATCTAGGCCGAAATGTAGTGCCATTTACGTCATATCCGGCGCATCTCTTCAGCTGTTTTCCTACGCCATATGTCGAGGTCCCTGAGTGATAGGACCATCGCCTACAAGTGTATGCACGAGCGTATATTTATATGCATGAGCATATATATATATATATATATATATATATATATTCGTTTTACGGGTAGTTTATATATATATATATATATATATAATTATATTTGTTTTACGGGTGGGTAATAGGTGTATGTGCTGACGCAAAGTCAGCCTAGACGGGAAAAAGTTTAAAGCTGTGGTGATCACTGATCAGCCAAGAGAAAGCCCATATACACGCTGGCACGAAGATCAGAAGGACGCGGGTTCGATACCAGCTAGCCCCATAAAGGTTGACTCAGCCTTCCACTCCATAGGGTGCGACTGTAAAATGAGCAGTAGGACAGATGGTTGCCTTGAAGGTTGCTATACTATTAAATTTGACTCCTGTTAAACACGTTATCATCTGTTACTACTATATCATGTAGTCTAACTGCATACCTGTCAGTTTGAATCAATAAACGAGTATTATTATTATTTCATAAAACCATTTCTCTTAGGTTTCTTTCTCTCCCTCGTCTTCTCGATATTCTCCCTCATCCGTATGGTCTTTTATGTCTGTGTCTGTGTCTTCTTACCACCAGTCTGCTTTCCCTTACTTCCCTCCCTTGCTCCCTCTAGTTTTCCCTCTCCATGTTTTCTTGTTGTCCGCGATTGTCTACGTTGGTGGGTTGTCTCTGTTACAAAGGGGAGGGGGTACATGGCATCCAGATAACGAAGGGAGAAAGGAGGGGATTGCCCAGGTGAGAGAAAGAAGAGACATAGACTTACAGAGTGGGAGATAAAGAGTTGGAATGGGACAGGGAGTGGGAAAGGAGAAGGGACACATAGAGGAAGAGAAAGATGCAGAGAGAGAAAGGGAAAGATATATAGGAGAGAGCGACAGAGGAAGCGGGAAGTTGGGAAAGGACAGGGATATGCGGAGATGGAGACGAGGAGAAGGAGACACAGAAATGGGAAAGGAAAGAGGGATAAAGACAGGGAAAGAGGTAGAGAGATAGAGGGAGAGGAAGAGGGGAGTTGGATAGAGACAGTGAGAGGAGAAATAGGAAGAGGGAGAGACAGAGACAGACAGAGCGACAGAAAGACAGAGAAAGAGAGAGACAAAGAGGGACAGACAGTCAGACAGACAGACAGACAGACAGACAGACAGAAAGAGACAGATAGACAGAGGCAGAGACAGAGAAAGACAGACAGAGACAGAGAGAGACGCACACAAAGAGAGACAGAGAGAGACACAAAGAGAGACAGAGAGAGCGAGAAAGAGAATGAGTGAGACAGATAGACGGAGAGAGGGACCAGAGATTGATAAGGAGGAAGTAAGTGATATCAAGTGAGAAGAGAGTGATAGAAAGAGAGGTGGATGAGAGAATCAATAGGTCGTCGGTGTAAGTGTGATACACAGAGCTCTAAGATTGATGAGAGCAAAACGATTTCGAGCGAAGGATTCGTTATAAAAATAACGATGCCAAGAGCAGTTCCCGCTCTATCACGTAAAGAACCTGCTCGGCACTGGCCATACATATGTCAGACGTACAGACACAAACAAACACACACACTCTCACTCACACGCCTACACACCTCTCCACATGTATGTTTAAGCATATACGTATACAATACACCCATGCGTACATATACACTATATATACACAGACAAAGCCAAAACAAACGTTTACACAAATACATACATAAATTTATACACGAATACAGTACAAACATACAAACATACAAGCATACAAGTTCGAATCCACCTCAAGGGGGTATATTTGGTGCCTTGCAGCCGGAGGGTTGCGGGTTCGAATCCACCTCAAGCCGCCGCGTAGGACCCTGGGCAAGTCCTTCACTCGCAGTTGCTCATGCGCTTCGGCGTGAAACTCCGATTCAGTGTCCGCGCTGTATTCGGGAGCGCCTCTGAGTAGAAATCTTGAAGGGGCGCTATATAAATATCTGAAATGAAATGAATGAATACAAATATACTTACACGCACAGACAACTACACATACAAATACACTATTATAGGCAACAACACACATGGGCAACTTATTTTAACAGAGGGCCGCTCTAACAGTTTAAGGGCAGCTCAGGAACGTATACGCTAATCGCGGGTTAATTTTTGCAGATTCATCTGTCCCAGTAATATACAGTATGTATTTGCATAGCCGTATATAATTTTCTTCGTCAGCATGCCTTCCAACATGCCTGCCTGTAATTAGGAATTTATATAGCGCCGGCGTATAGTGCAAAAAGAATCAACCGATGGCGTACAAAAATCGAACAGCAGTCCGTTCAACTCGACTGCTACATGTATTATACATTGAAAGAGGTTCGTCCTATATAGTTTAGATCTCACCGTTTTTGTTCCAAGGTTTTCGACTTTGCGAAACAGTCAGGTCAATATCTGCCCTTCTATATCTGTTTGTCCTTCCACTTATCTGTCTGTGTCTGTCTGTCAGTCTGTTCGTGTAGCTGTGTGTCTACGTCTTTGCATGCGTCTGTCTGTGTCTCTGTATGTCTGTTTTTGTTTGTATCTCTGTGTGTCTGTCTGTGTCTGGGTATGTCTGTGTGCATGTCTGATTGTGTGTCTATATGTCTATCTATCTGTATGTATGTGTGTCTGTCAGTCTGTCTGTCTGTTTCCGTCGGTCTGTGTGTGTGTCTGTATCTGTCCGTCCGTCCGTTTGCCTGTCTGTCTGTATGTATGTATGCAGGCATGTCGGTCTCTCTATCTGTTTGCCTGCCTGCCTGCCTCCCTGTCTGCCTGTCTATCTGTCTGTGATGTTGTATGACATTTTATCCTAATCAGATGCATATATGTATGTCTGTCCTTCTGTTTGTCTCTGTGTGTCTGTTCGTCCGTCCGTCCGTCTCTCTGTCTGTCTGACTGTCTGTCTATCTGTATGTATATCTGTCTGTTTGTTTGTGTGTGCGTCTGCCTGCCTACCTACCTATCTGTCTGTGATGTCGTCTGACGTCTTATCCTAATCAGCCTTCGTGGTTGAGGGGCCATGGGGGTCCGTTGTTTGTGTTCTGTCGGGGGTCGAAGACAATCAGAAGAGTGCGGATGTCTAGCGGTCCGGAATTTATGGTCCTTGCTGGAACGGGGTCCGGAGAGTGGCTCTGGATTTATGACCGTTGTTGAGAAGAGGACCAGGGAACGAGAGGGGTGAGGACACCCCGGCTCCGTCCCGATTGGGAAAAGGTCGACCACTGGCTCTTGGTTCGATTAACTTTCGTCCTGTCACGAAATATGGCAGCGAACGTATGCCTCGTAGGTCTTAGCGATGTCAGTCTGGCTGGGTCTGTGTGTCTGTCGCTATACTAAAATGGGGTAATACACATTTCTACATGCATGAAAAACATACATACATGCATACATATGTACACAGATACATTGATACATACATACATCGCGTAGGGACCATGGGCAAGTCCTTTACTCGCAATTGCTCATGCGCTTCGGCGTGAAACTCCGATTCAGTGTCCGCGCTGTAGTTGGGAGCGCCTCTGAGTATAGAAATCTTGAAAGGGCGCTATAACAAGTGCTCATACATACATACATACATACATACATACATACATACATACATACATACATACATACATACATACATACATACATACATACATACATACATACATACATACATACATATGTATTTACAAAAACACATCCATGCATGCATGGATACATGCATATACATACAAAAAATACAGGCATACTTACGTATTTACATAAATACATGCATGCATACATATATACATACATACATACATGCATAAATACATACATACATACATATATACATAAATACCTACATACATAATACATATATACATACATACATACATACATACATATAAACACTGTGCCCCATAAAAAAACACACCAAAAAACTTTGTCATGAAACGCATGTAAGTCTAATGTTAAATAAGAAAAAGTAATGTTTCATTTAAGAAGATGTTCGAAGTGATGTCCCTTCGCTTGAACGCAGGCTCTCAGCCTTGGCCGCCACTGTTCAATAGCTTTGTCAATGACACTCTGCTTCAACTGTGCCCACACAACGATGAGGCGCTCCTTCAACTCGTCGATGTCCCGTATTGCTGTCTGGTAGACGCGTTCCTGTATTAGACCCCAAATTCTGTAGTCAACGGGATTGAGGTCTGGTGAGTTTGCTGGCCAGAGTTCCGGTCCAATGAAGCTTGGTGTTTCACGTCGCAGCCACGCAATGGTGTCCTTTGCGCGATGTGCTGGGGCGCTGTCCTGCTGGAGAATGAATAAGTCGCTTGACATCCCTCTGATCGCTGGCAACATCTGCTCCATCAACAGGATATTCCTGTAATATTCGCCGTTGACCTTCACCCCAGGTTCCACGAAGAACAATTCCGTGCACCCGAGCTTCGAGACGGCGACGGAGACCATCAGTGAGCGGCTGAAAGTCGGGCGGGTCCGCAGTAGGCGATTGGCGTCAACGTTGCGCTTCAGTGTTGTCGTGGATACGTAGAGACGATCGTTCTGAGCGTTGATTGGAGGCGCCACTGTAAACAGCTTCTCGTCACTAAACCAGATGAAAGGGACTATATGCTCGGGAAACTTCCTAAGAAGTTGCTTGCATCGTTCCAGGCGTGAATCTGTGTTGCATGTTGATAACAGTTGGGCACGACGTTTTTTCAGACACTTCAGCTGAAGGTCATCATGTATTACTCTATACACTGTTCCCTTACTCATTCCAATTTCTCTTTGAATCTGGCGAGTTGTTCTGTGAGTTTTTGGTGCGCCCTCCTGGCTTAGCACAAGATCGTTTACTGCATCAATGTTCTCTGGTGTGCGCACCGAACGTGGTCGTCCGCTGCCGGGCTGACGATCCACGCTGGCCGTTTTTCGAATCTTTCGCAGCAGTACATCGAGGCCATTTTTATTCCAACCCTTCTGCGGGAACTCTTTTATCAACCGATGACTACTGTAACCCTTCAACAATACTAAATTCTTAATAAAATTTTTATCTTCGCTGCTGAAAACCATTTTAACTCTAAGTTACTAATCTCTGTTTATATGTTTCCAAACACGCCTAGTCGCCTAGTCTGCGTCACTGCCTCTAACAGCAACCACTTCTGTGAATAAGTAAAATGTGAAATATTATGTGGCAAAATTATTTAAGAAACAACGTACAAACTTTTATTACAATTGGCTTAGTTTTATAGAAGATTTTTGAAAAGTTTTTTGGTGTGTTTTTTATGGGGCACAGTGTACATATCAATGGTTGGCCCGAAAGATCTAACCTCTAACTTTAACCCTTCAACATCTGCACCATGCGTTGCGTTTCCATTCCTTTAGGATTTCTGATTTTCTGCATTACGTACAACATCTGTTTGCATCCTCCTTCGTAATTTTCTTCGCTGTAGGGGGTCCATCATAGCAGCTCCAAAATCCCTCCTGGGATTCGAAACCTCGCCCGAGATACCGCCTCCAGCCCACCTGGAACCTCGAACTCCTGCTGCAGCAGTATCCATAGCAACCGCGGTTCCAAACGCCGTATATATACAGACGAATAATTGTATTCTTAAATCAATGCAACTTATTGGCAGATTGATAAGGCTGTTTTGCTCCCGAGTCCTCGGGTCAAATCCCGGTCCGCATATGGCCTCTCTGGCCACCAGACATGGATTGTAATTGTAATTGAACATTTATATAGCGCCACTCAGAGATTCAGAGGCGCTTCCGACCCAAGTCATTGCTGTCACTAACAAATTAAAATAATAGTCTTCAGGCGAAATAGAGAAAGGCTGAGGAGCTCAAGACGCAATTTGGGTATCATTGGGTATCTCCTAAGAAACCCTCTGACTTGACGAAGCGTTCGTGTATGAGCTGGTTCCCTGCTTTAACTTTTAAGTGTTGCCTTATAAGAAGCACGGTTACGATTACGCCGTGTTGAAAGACCGTTGGGCAGTGGAACCCGTAAGGTAAATTTACGTGATTCTCTGATTGCCCAGGTGACCAGGTCCTGTGTGTTTGGAGTCTTCATCCATCCATACATCATTTTGTGCTTTTGGCCGGGTGACATTTAACCTCCGAATCACGTCGCTGATAAATAATACAAGCGTGTAGAACAAAAGCAATCACCATCACACCATCAATTCATCCCTCCTTCCACACGTCAATCGGTCCGCTTATCTATCCACCCACCCACGCACTTATTCCATAATCCATTCACCCATTCACCAATCCATCCATACATGCATATAATACATCAATCCATCCACATACGCATCCATCTATCCATCCATCCATCCATCCATCCATCCATCCATCCATCCATCCATCCATCCATCCATCCATCCATCCATCCATCCATCCATCCATCCATCCATCCATCCATCCATCCATCCATCCATCCATCCATCCATCCATCCATCCATCCATCCATCCATCCATCCACCCACCCACCCACCCACAATCCATCCACCCACCCACCTACCCATTCATCAATCCAGTCAATATTGCCTGTTGGTCTTGAAGACTCGTGACCTTAGTAACCTTTCGTGCCGAATATCTCCTCTAGGTTACTACCATTAACATGGCGAAATATGTGCCTTCTCGCGTGTTCTGGAGCTATATAAACTGTTTGTCGACCCATTTCATTGGAGCCTCCCGTCATTCAACTCAACAGGTTGCAGTTAAAAGTGAACCAACCGAACACATTAAGTCCCTATATTCAGGGTTATGTTATTGGAATAAGAAGGGCGCATATAGGTTGATGCGGTGCTGGGAAGGGGTAGATGAATATAAGGGTGTGGGGTGAGTGTTGATATGATGCGAGGGAGTGATATCTACTGGTACTGTTTCGTTGTTTGGTTACCAAGCGTAACCTCGCGTTAATCTGTCTTCCCCACTTCGATGGCCTAGTGGATGTCCCTCTAGTCATCATCATCATCATCATCATCATCATCATCATCATCATCATCATCATCATCATCATCATCATCATCATCATCATCATCATCATCATCATCATCAGGATCCATGGGCCGAAAGCCGTAGGTGTCCAATGCAAATTTCGTCATCTGTTTCCATAATCCTCTGTCTTGCGCCGATACACTCAAACTGTGTAGGTCTTGTTTGCACCAATCCCTGATGTCATCAGTCCATTCCCTGTTAGGTCTTCCTCTTCTTCCACTTCCATCCATCATACCCATCATGACATGTCCCTCTAGTAACGATGAAAATAATATTTATATTGTTATTATTATTATTGTAATTATTATTCATCATATATTCGTTTCTTATCAATAGGGATAGCAAACCTCTGCCCGTTACATGACAGCAAGAGTAAGGACAGAAGGAAAAGTTATATAGGCCTACTACCTCAATTGTTCAAAGTTCAACTGTTCAATTGTTCAAACTGAATTGCTCAAAGGCTGGTTTAATACTAGCTATTTATTTTGTTTCTTCATTATATTAGTTTAGTCTGGCTTTTATAGAGGACCCTCGGAATAAAATTCCTGTCGCCCTTTGGGGGCAGCACGAAGTCGTGAGGTCTGGTCCCGAAGCAGTAGCCCTAGTGGATGTCCCTCTACATTCGTTTATCTCTGACTGGATGTCCCTCTCTATTCGTACATATCCTACTAGATGTCCCTCTCTATTCGTACATATCCTACTGGATGTCCCTCTCTATTCGTTCATATCCTACTGGATGTCCATCTCCATTTGTCTATCTCCTATTTGTTGTCCCTGTTCATTCGTACATATCCTACTGGATGCCTCTCTCCATTTGTCTATCTCTTACTGGGTGGCCCTCTCTATTCGTACATATCCTACTGGATGTTCCTCTACATTCGTCATCTCTTACTGGGTGTCCCTCTCTATTCGCACATATCCTACTGGATGCCACTTTCCCTTCGTCTATCTTCGACTGCTGGATGTTCCTCTCCATTCGTACATCTCCTACTTGTTGCCCCCCATTCGTCTATCTCCTACTGAATGTTCCCCTCCATTCGTCTAGCTCCTACTGGATGTCCCTCTCCGTTCATCTATCTCCTACTAGATGCCACTTTCCGTTCGTCTATACCTTATTCCGCTCTCCATTCGTCTGTATATATAGCAATCCAATGTTTGTGTTCATATTGTTGCTTCTGTAACTATGACCGTCTGATCTCAGGCCTCACTCTCAGTCCGTTCGTCCGTCCGCCTGTCTGTCTCTGTCTGTCCGTCTCTCCCCATCTTTCATCCACCTACACTCCTGAACTAGTTGACCCTAGACTTCTCGACCCCAGCGAGCGAGCGCCGACACATCTGGTGGTGAATATTCCCAGTAAGTCAAAACAGGCTCATCTATCTATCACTTACAGGTTGCCATATGATCCACAGTGCCTGAGCGCGCAAATGCGCTGTACGCACGCTCCGTCAGAGGCCCCAACTAGCTCTCCAAGGCGAAGGCAAGTTGCCAGAAAGATGGTGTACCGTTGCCACTTTGCCCGCTGTTTATTTGGTGGTGAGAACAGCCCTTCCTCGGGGGAAACTGAGACTGTGGCATTTTCCACGGGGTCAAATTTTCACTGAGGGATAGAGTTGGGGTTGGGGCGGGGTTGGTATATTTATCAATCTGCATGGAAGTGGGGAGGTGGTTGAAGGATGATGGATTGAGGAGAATCGCAGAGTTTTCGTGGAATGTTCTGCAGCAAGAAACAGAGTTGGCCTGGTTCTGGGAAGAAGCAGTGAAGGAAGAAAGGGGTTATTGTTTGGAGAAAGAACTTGAAAATAAATAACGGAAAAGAATGGGTAAGAATACACGTGGAACGGAAACAATGGAAACAATTTCAAACAAATCAATGAGAAGGGAAAAGAATGGAACAGAAATAGGGAAAAGGAAACAATGGAAGAGAACAGAAATGGAAAAGAACAAAATGAAACAGAAATTGCTACAGAAAAATGATAAAAGTAAAGATTGAAAAGCAGAAAACGAAAAAGAAAAGAATAGAAATGTAAAGAATAGCATCGAAAAGAAAGAAATTAAAAGAAAACAATGATAAAGAAAACAATAAAAAACAAAAAATAAGCGAAAGCATCTTTATGACAATCTGAATTAAACTTTATCCGGAGTATATATCTTGACATTCGGGCCTGAATTAAGGGCCATTGGAAACCACGTCATTCTTAGTCCCTTCCCCTTGACGAAGTGACTCCTCTGAGCACGGAGAAGGTTTGTGAGCGTATTATACCTCAGTCGCCAAACGTTTCAATGAATACGTGGAAACCTGTTGATCTTGTTCTTCCGTACGACGATGTGGTCACATCGTGCTTTCTCATGCATTGGACCATCCTCCTGAAACAGTCTATACAATTGCACCTTCGAACTAGTATTTTCGGTATCCGAACATTCCCCGTCCCCCGGACATTTACCCGAACATTTTCCCCAAACAGTAAGTAGGTAACTCTACCATTGTCCATGATAGCTGTCATTAATCCAACTTCTATTGAAGCAAAGACCTTCTTTCATCAATCCAACTTCCATTTAAGCAAAGAATTTCTATCATCAATCTAATTTCTATTGTAGCAAAGATTTTCTGTAATAAATCCAGCTTCTATTTAAGCATAGAATTTCTTTCATCAATCCAATTGCTATTGTGGCAAAGATTTTCTTGAATAAATCCAGCTTCTATTTGGAAGCATAGAATTTCTTTCATCAGTCCAACTTCTATTTTAGGAAAAGAATTTCTTTCATCAAGCCAACTTCTATTAAGGTAAAGAATTATCCAACTTCGGGGAAAATATCCGAGGGAGGGGAATGTTCGGGGGGAAATGTCCTAGACCCATTATTTTCGTCATAGACAGCTCGACATACACTCTCAAGCCATCTTAATCTTCTAGACTGTGGAATTTTCTTAAAAGGCGCCTTAAAAAGTCGCCTGCCTGGAACATCCTTCCTGTTTATATTACTGTGGATTCCTCCCTTTTGTCTTCCGTGCTTCACAACCTCAGCCATGTCCTAGGTTGTCTACTGCCTCCTATAAAGAATGTTACTTACTCACTCCGTCTAGTTCGCACAACCGTCATGAGAATGATGAGATCCCGCGTGCTCACGCATTAACCCGACGTGGTTTTATCACGCGTATGTTATTCAATTGACTTTATTGCTGATCTTTTTTCTTTCTTTACCCCTACTCTCTCACATCACCGAAGATGACTGCTTTGTATAGTTGCATATTATGACTATTATGTGATTGAACACTTTAAGATTGCTCTTATCCGATGTTCCCTCAGCGGTTTTGAAGGCGGTTCAATAAAGCACATACTTAATTAGGCCTATGCTTATATTCAGAAGGGCAAAACTTTTTGAAGTTTAGAGAAAAGCAGTTTAAAATGTATTAACTCTTGGCATTTACTCTGACAGCTGACATTGTAAGCACCTGAGAAGTAGCTTGCTACTGACGATGCTATATAAACTACAATTAAAGATATCGCAATGTATGCATGCATGTATGCATGACACACCGCAGTAGGGTTACAATTCATGTTATGAACGGATGATCACAAGTTATTACATAAGTCGAATTTGACTGTTTGACAGTCATGCAATGCGCCCATCACGCCCTACTACTGCTCATGTTCCCACCGCCATCTGGCGTATGAAACGCCGAGTCTACCTTTAGAAAGGGGGGGGTTCGGGAAGCGATACCGCGTCCATTCTGAACTTCTGCTCTTCGTGCCAGAGTGTTTTCATTACCATGAACCCTGCCAATGTATGTATGTATGTATGTATGTATGTATGTATGCATGCATGTATGTATGTATGTATATATGCAGTGCATGTATTGTATATTGTTTATATGAACGTATTGTATTGCATTGTATTGTATGTATGTATCTACATGTATGACATTATACGTACGATATCTGAGATATCTTGAGGCCATTTTAAAGGGCAACTCCCAACAACTGGTGAAGAAGGCTACGCACAAATTTTAGGCGGGGGCTCTCCTTGGTGCTGCATGAGAAACTATAGGCAATTGCCTGGTTCGCCTGTGCGAAAACAGGGACTGTGAATAGCATTGAGAAATGTATTGCAGCCTCACAACTCTCCAAATAGATGTTGTTGGAATGGGAGACGCTGTGTCGGTGCCAAGCACCTGCCAGGGAGAGAACAGGCTAGCGGAACATCCAGTGCCAGTTTCACCTCGCTCTTCCTCCTACTCCGTTTCTTACTCTTCCTCCTTCTCCTTCTCTTCCTACACCGCCTCCTCCTTTTAATCCTCGACCTTCTCTTCCAACTCTTTTTAATCCTCCTGCACCTTCTCCTCCTTCTCCTCTTCTCCTCCTTCTCTTCCTACTCCTTCTCCTGCGTTTTCTCCTCCTTCTCTTCCTACTCCTTCTCCTGCGTTTCCTCCTCCTTCTCTTCCTACTCCTTCTCCTGCGTCTCCTCCTCCTTCTCTTCCAACTCCTTCTCCTGCGTCTTCTCCACCTTCTCTCTCTATTCTTCTCTCCTTACCCCTCGTCATTCTCTTCCTTCTAATACTGCACCTTCTCCTCTTTCTCTGTCTACTCATTCTACTCTTAATCCTTCTCCTCCTTCATCTTTCTCATAACTGTTGTTATTCTTATTACCTCCCCCATGATATTCTACCTCATCATTTCCTCCTTATCGTTTCCAGCCTCTTCCTACACCTAACTATACTTCTGCATCTTCTTTCCTCCTCTCCCATTCATCCCCTATCCTTCGCCTCCTACTCCTTCCTTCTACGCGTCCTCTTCTCCTCGTTATCCTTCTCCGTTTCCTCCACCATTTTTTCCTCCTCCTTCTCTGCCTCGTCCCCATTCTGTTCTTCTGATTCTCATATTCCATCTTCCGTTTCCTCTTCCGACTCTTCACCGCTTCCCGAAACTTCCTCCTCCTCCTCCTCCTTCTCCTTCTCCTTCTCCTCCTCCTCCTTCTCCTTCTCCTCCTCCTCTACCACTTCCTCCTCTGTATCTGTACCATCAGTCCTCGTGGTCCCCGGATTCCTCTATCTTCGTCCGCTACTGAATGGCCACGGCTGAGAGCGGCGCTATATAAATTACTAATTACATTACATTAATCGTTCTCCTCCTCTCCCTCGTATTCCTCCTCCGCCTCTGCATTCTCAGTCTTCGTTTTTCCTCATTCCAATCCTCATCGCCTTAATTGTAATTTCGAGTCCGTCTAAACAAATAGAAGTAAAGAAGTTATGGCGCACTCCTTCCGTCCATCCGTCCATCCATCCATCCGTCCCAATCTATGCGTCCGTCCGTCCGTCCGTCCGTCCGTCCGTTCGTCTGTCTGTCTGTCTGTCTGTCTGTCTGTCTGTCTGTCCGTCCGTCCGTCCGTCCGTCCGTCCGTCCGTCCGTCCGTCCATCCATCCATCCATCCATCCATCCATCCATCCATACATCCATCCATCCATACATCCATCCATCTATCTATCTATCTTTCTGTCTGTCTGTCTGTCTGTCTATCTATCTATCTTTCTTTCTTTCTGTCTATCTTTCTGTTCTTCTTCATTCGTCTATCTCCTACTGAATGTCTCTCTTCATTCGTCTATCTTCTCCTGGATGTCTCTCTACATTCGTGTATCCTCTATGGAATGCCCTTCTCCATTCGTCTATCTCCTACTGGATGTTTCTCTTCATTGGTCTATCTCCTACTGAATGTCACTCTCCATTCTAGTCTGTCTATCTATCTATCTATCTTTCTGTCTGCCTGACTGTCTGTCTATCTGTATGTCTATCTATTCATCCACCCACCCACTCACCCATCCGTCCGTCTGTTTGCTTGGGCGGTGGGGAGGGAGTGTAGCCAATATCCGAAGTCAAACATGGAGCCCCTCCCTGTGCCTGGACCGGATCTCCGTCTGGTCGGCAACTGGAGACTGTTCTAATCCCGAAGTCGTAATGGTCGCCGAGGCCTGGAATTTGTTCTAAATCTAGAATCTTTCCGGCTCAGACGACCGTGCGGTCTGCTCGAGAAACTCTCGCAATCAATCTTTGTCTTAATGTTTATTGCTTTCTGCAGATATGTGTGTGTCTGCCTGAATGTCTTCCTGTCTGTCTGTGTGTGTCTGTCTGTGTCTGTCTGAGTGTGTGTCTGTGTGTGTGTCTGTTTGTGTGTGTGTCTGTCTGTATGTATGTCTATCTGTATGTCTGCCCGTGGCTGTCTGTGTGTATCTCTGTCTGTCTCCCTGTTTTAGTGTATGTTTGTGTGTGTCTTTCTGTGTGTCTGTCTGTCTTTGTGTGTCTATCTGTATGCCTGCCTGTGTTTCTGTCTGTGTATATGTATGTCTGTGTCTGTCCGTGTGTCTCTCTGTTTGTCCGTGTGTCTCTCTGTTTGTTCGTGTGTCTCTTTGTTTGTCTATCTGTGTGTCTATAACTCATCTTTCCCTGCGTTTCTCTGCCTCTGTGCCTGCCTATGTCTGTCTGTCTGTCTGTCTGTCTGTCTGTCTGTCTGTCTGTCTGTCTGTCTGTCTGTCTGTCTGTCTGTCTGTCTGTCTGTCTGTCTGTCTGTCTGTCTGTCTGTCTGTCTGTCTGTCTGTCTGTCTGTTTTTCTCTTTCTGCCTCTGTCCTTCTTAACAAATCCAGGCCGATATCATGTTACGGAAATAATCGACTTCTGATTCGGCCAATCGCTCACTCTTATTGCACTTCTTCCTGGCTACGTCTCCATAGCAACGGCATCACTTCCGTCGTCGTTTCCCTTTCCGGTTCTTCTTCTGGAGTTTTTATTTCCCGAAAATGAAGTTCATCTTCAAAAGGCCAACGAGTCTTCTTCGGCTGCAGTTAATTATAGCCATGACCTGTCTCCGCATGTCTTCGTGTCTGTCTGTCTATCTGTTTGTCTGTTTGTCTGTCTGTCTGTCTTTGTATCTGTCCAGTCTTTGTCTGTTTGTCTGTTTGTCTGTCTGTCTGTCTTTGTATCTGCCCAGTCTTTGTCTCTTTGCCTGTCTGTCTGTCTGTCTGTCTGTCTGTCTGTCTGTCTTTGTATCTGTCCAGTCTTTGTCTCTTTGTCCGTCCGTCGTTGTGCATGTACCTCCCTGTCGTTCTCTTGCTGTCATTATGTGTGATGTAGTTCTTACGTATGTGTACCTTTCTGTCTCTCTATAATTATGTCTGTGTGTTTGTACCTTTGTCTATCTTTCTGTCTCTCTATATGTCCGTCCGTTCGTCCGTCCGTCTGTCTGTCTCTGTTTATGTCCAGTCTCTGTCTCTTTGTCTGTTCGTCTGTCTGTATTTTCGTCTGTGTCTCTGCCTGCGAGAAGTCGCTGTGCATGTACCTCCCTGTCGTTCTCTTGCTGTCATTACGTGTGATGTATAGTGCGTCTGTCCGTACGTATGACTACCTTTCTATCTCTCTATATGTCTGTCTGTACCTATGTCTACCTTTTTGTGTTTCTGTCTGTTTATCTGTCTGTCTGTCTTTTTGTCTGTCTGTCTGTCTGTCTGTCTGTCTGTCTGTTTAGTTGGTTCAATGTATATAAGGATGCAGATGTAACTATGCGAAGGTATACACGATTCTATGCTCTATGTATCTGTCTCTCTCTCTCACTCTGTTTCTGTCTCTGTCTGTCTGTTCGTCTCTCTCTTTCTCTGTGTCAGCGGACTTATCTTCTGGAAATTGACCTGATTACGGTTTGTGTGATCCATCGGATGAAGCATTGTGCATTGGACACCGGCACGATATAATCTAAGATGAAATTGCTAGATTAACGAATGGAGGAAGACATCCAGGAAGACACAGACGAAAGGAGAAGGACATCTAACAGGATATAGACGATTGGAGAGGGACATCCAGTGAGATAAAGACGAGTGGAGAAGGTCATCTAGCAGGAGTAAGACGATTGGAGAGGAACATCCAGTGAGATAAAGACGAGTGGAGAAGGTCATCTAGCAGGAGTAAGACGATTGGAGAGGAACATCCAGTGAGATAAAGACGAGTGGAGAAGGACATCCAGTAGAGGATAGACGAATGGAGAGGGACATTCAGTATAAGATAGACGAATGGAAAGGAACATCCAATACGAGGTTAACGAATGGAGAGTGACATTCAGTAGGAGATAGACGAATGGAGAGAGAAACCCAGTAGGAGATAGACGAATGGAGTGTGACATTCAGTAGGAGATAGACGAATGAAGAGAAACATCCAATACGAGGTAAACGAATGGAGAGGGACATCCACTGTCATCCAGTAGGAGATAGACGAATGGAGAGAGATACTCATTAGATGATAGACCAGTGCTTCTCAATTTCTCAATCTTTTTTGACTTACAGAACCCTTTTGATATGAATTTTTTTGAATGAACTCCCAAACTAAACTAAACATAATTATTCCGGTACACGTATACCATCGGCGAGGCAGACCAAATATAGATTTGATTAATGACACTGTATGAATAGCTGAATTTCTTTCTATAAATTAAAAATTATTTTAAATGAAATCTTCCCACGCAATATTTGTCTTCAAATCGGAGTCTAATTTATGATTTAACAACATGCACGTTCAAACAACACTGTTATTCAATTTCCTCACGCCTCGTCTTTCCCTCACGGAGCCATAGGGTTCCGCGAAATACACTTTGGGAAACGCTGAGATAGGAATGGAGTACGACATTCAGTAGGAGATATACGAATGGAGAGGAACATTCAGTAGGAGATTTGCGAATGGAGAGGAACATTCAGTAGAATATAGACGAATTGAGAGTGACATCCAGTAGGAGATAGACGAATGGAAAGCGACATTGGAGAGCTCTTATTTACAATTGAAATTAAAATTGAATGAATCGCATTGTTCCTGTTTTTCATAGGCCGTGTTCAAGAAGTTTCTGTCGGCGACGAAGAACAAGATGAAGTCGTCGAACATCAAGGTCGAGGGAGGACCAGGACCTTCGTGTACTCAGGAGGAAGAGGAGGAGTTCGAAGCGAGGAAGCACGAGTGGCAGGTAGATTCAACTGGCGCAATAGAAGTTTTCATCAGTGGCGGCGCCAGCATGGGGCTAAGGTGGGCTGAAGCCCCCCCTATCGGCGGCTCAGCCCCCAAACAAAGTTTGAAATCACTGCCAATGCCAGAGAGGAGGGGAGAAAGGGAAGGAATTTTGGTTTCAGCCCCCCCCCCTCAACCTGAAATCCTCGCGCCGCTGCTGGTTTCGTATTCGATTATTGAGTGTAAAATGTGCGTTCTGGATGTTGGTGATTCGTTTAAGTAGGCCTATATAAATATGAATTGGAGTTATTGCCTAAGCCACAGGTGGCGAACATTAATTTTTAACGGTGCGTGGCTGCTTGCCAAAAGTGCTGTTAAATCATCTTTAAAAATACCCTCGCGTGCCCTCGGAATCCTCTATCTATATGTTGATTATTCCACTTCCAGGTGTGATTATCCTCTGATCTTACACATTCCACTTCCAGGTGCGAATATCCTCTAATATATGTCTTGCACAATCCATTTTGCAGGTGTGATGATTCTCTAATCTATATCTCGCACATATCCTTCTATCCATATCTTGCACATTCCATTTCCATGTGTGATTATCCCCCAATCTATCCTGCACCTTTTATTTCCAAATTTCTTCGGCGACATTTTCCTCATTTTTTATTTTGTTTGTCTTCTGATCTATATCTGGTACCTTTGATTAATTTCCAGGTGAGTTTGCCCATAAATTCCCTAATCTATATCTTGTACTTTTTATTTCCAGGTGAGTTTGTCCCCTAAATTTCCTAATCTATATCTTGTACCTTTTATTTCCAGATGAGTTTGTCCCCTAAATTCCCTAATCTATATCTTGTACTTTTATTTCCAGGTTAGTTTGTCCCCTAATCTATATCTTCTGCCTTTTAAATCCAGGCAACTTGTCCCCCTTATCTATATCATTTACAGTCCAATTCCAGGTGGGATAATAATTATCTGTATTTACATAGCGGTGGTAATTTATATTGCGCTGGTTAAACCTTGCACGGTTCATTTCGAGATGAGTCGAAGCGTTGTGTTTGTTGGACGTAGGAGGAGCTGGATCAGATGAGCGACTTCCTCGTCTTGAAGTCAACGGAAGAACAGAAGGATGATGGAGTGGAACAGCCGGTCGACACCGCCTACATCGACGACCGCGATGGAATGCCTATGCTCAAGGCCGTCTTCGACGTCCATCACTTCAAACCGGAAGAGGTGCCACTACTAACGCGTCTGCTCTGTGCTCGCGATCGTCTGATCCGTGCTTCTCAGTTCTATTCTGTTCTGCTCCGATCTGTTCTGTTACGTTATGCTCTGTTTAGTTGCTCTGTTAAGTTCTGCTAAATTTTATTCTGTTCTGTTAAGTTCTGCTGAGTTTTATTCTGTTCTGCTAAGTTCTGCTAAGTTCTGCTAAGTTCTGTTAAGTTCTGTTAAGTTCTGTTAAGATCCGTGCTTCTGAGTTCTATTCTGTTCTGCTATACTCTTTTTATAGTTGCCATGTTAAGCTGTGCTGTCTTGTTCTATTCTGTTAAGTTCTGCTGTGTTCTATTCTGTTCTGTTACGTTCTGCTGAGCTTTATTCTGTTCTGTTAAGTTCTGCTAAGTTCTGTTAAGTTCTGTTTAGATCCGTGCTTCTGAGTTCTATTTTGTTAATTGTTACGCTATACTCTTTTTATAGTTGCTACGTTAAGCTGTGCTGTCTTATTTTGTCCGGTTAAGTTATGGTGAGTTTTACTCTCTTTTGTTAAGTTCTGCTGAGTTTTATTCTGTTCTGTTAAGTTTTGCTGAGTCTTATTCTGTTCTGTTAAGTTCTGCTGAGTCTTATTTTGTTCTGCTAAGTTCTGCTGAGTTTTATTCTGTTCTGTTAAGTGTTTCTGAGTCTTATTTTGTTCTGCTAAGTTCTGCTAAGTCTTATTCTGTTCTGTTAAGTTTTGCTGAGTTTTATTCTATTCTGTTAAGTTCTGCTGAGTTTTATTCTATTCTGTTAAGTTCTGCTGAGTTTTGTTCTATTCTGTTAAGTTCTGCTGAGTTTGATTCTGTTCTGTTAAGTTCTGTTCTGCTGAGTCTTATTCTGTTCTATTAAGATCTGCTGAGTTTTATTCTATTCTGTTAAGTTCTGCTGAGTTTTATTCTATTCTGTTAAGTTCTGCTGAGTTTTGTTCTATTCTGTTAAGTTCTGCTGAGTTTGATTCTGTTCTGTTAAGTTCTGTTCTGCTGAGTCTTATTCTGTTCTATTAAGATCTGCTGAGTTTTATTCTGTTCTGTTAAGTTCTGCTGAGTTTTATTCTGTTCTTTTAAGTTCTGCTATGGTTTATTCTCTTCTGATAAGTTCTGCTGAGTTTTATTCTGTTCTGATAAGTTCTGCTGAGTTTTATTTTGTTCTTTTAAGTTCTGCTATGGTTTATTCTCTTCTGATAAGTTCTGCTGTGCGATTCTCCTTTTCTTAACTCTTCCTTCTAATAATGTTTCGAAGAGTTCTTCGCACTGGGAGCGCCTTTGATTAGGCTGTACTGTAATCGGCGCTTTCTAAGTCCATAAATAGAATTGAATAGAATGAATTAAGGATTGAGCGAGCGAATTATTGAATTAAGGAGTGAGTGAGTGAATTGGTGAATTAAGAAGTGAGTGAGTGAATTGGTGAATTAAGGAGTGAGTGAATTGATGAATTAAGGAGTGAGTGAGTGAATTGGTGATTTAAGTAGTGATTGATTGAATTGATGAATTAAGGAGTGAGTGAGTGAATTGGTGAATTAAGAAGTGAACGAGCGAATCAGTTAATCAGGAAGCGAGTTATTGAATTAGTGCATTAGGAAGTGATTGAATAGAAACAATGACCAAATGACTTAATCTGTCTGGGTGTTTCGTCCATAGGTTCAGCTGAGCGTCGAGGACGGTCAGCTGACCCTCCTTGCCCAGTGCTTCGACGACCGCGAGAGCGCCGTCTTCAAGAAAACGATGATCCGCAAGCTGGACCTTCCGAAGTACGTCGACCACAAGATGCTCCACTGCGACCTGAACAAGGACGGGATCCTCACGATCGAGATGCCTTTCCACCTGCCTCCCCAGCGCCGTCCACAGGGTCCCAGCGTCGTCCCGATCGTCAACGAGGTCGACGGAACGAGGAAGATCCGCCTGGCCTTCATGATCGGACCAGACTTCACGACGGATGATGTCAAGATCGAGAGGAACGGACAGCACCTCGTGGTGACCGCCTCCTACGACGCCGAGATCGGGGTCTACGGGTTCCAGGTGACGCAGAGGGAGTTCCGCAAGGAGCTCCGTCTGCCGCAGCACTGCGAGGTCGAGAGCGTCGACCACAGCCTTACGCCGGAGGGCAAGCTCTACGTCGATCTGACCCTCAAGAAGCACAAGGCCTACAAGTGCGAAGTCACGACGGAGGAGCTTCTGGCCGGCGCCGAAGACGGACAGGAAGTGGACGAGCTCTAGTCGCCTCTCGCCTGAGCGTCGGGGAGGGGGACCCGCCAGGGGGACGCCGTTGTCGCCAATGGCAACCAGTGCATGCGGATCGGCGCGCGCGATCCCGGAAGTTGCCGACGTCACTCGTGTGGCGTTGCCAAGGTTACAGGGTGATGGATACGGCGATGGATGTAGAAGCGACGTTGTTATGGGAACGGATTGTGCGGACAGTATTGGCGATGTGGTATGACGTCACGACGTAAATTGTTCTTAGTTGTGAAGGCAACCGTGGCCATGGAGACGGGATATATACAGCAGGCAGGCTGCAGGAACAGCAACCCGTGTGGTCACGGATTCGAATTCTGTCTGTCTGTCTGTCTATGAGTGTCTCTCTGTCTCTGTCTGTCTCTGTCTCTCTATGTTTCGCTTTCACGAATCCTCTGTCTATCTGTATGTTTGTCTGTCTGCCTGTCTGTCTATGTCTGTCTATGTGTGTCTGTCTGTCTCTGTCTGTCTCTATCTATGTTTCGCTTTCACGAAATCTGCTTCGCAAAAAACACCTTCGATGATTTGTAAAATATTGATGTCGGAAATTATTCTTAAGCGTGTTGTACAACCTAGTCTTTCGAAAATAACAGTTGAAATAAAATAAAAAGTTAAATAATTGTAGATCTGGGAAATGGGGGTTGATTCTAAGTGTTGATGGTTGCTACAATTCAGCTTTTTGTAAGCCATCCCTGCTAGCATACCCACGGGGTACCAATGTCCGACCCATATTCCCACAGAACTTGCAGAAGACCCATCCAATGGTCATTGCGCCATCGGTTGATGCCTTGTGCATTAGACACCGGCGCAATAGAAGTTGCTAATTACATTATAGGTCCCATTGTATTTGATACCATAAAATACAATTGTATTTGATACAATAGAACTGTATTTGATACAATAGAACTGTATTTGATACAATAGAACTGTACTTAATAGAATAGAACTGTATTTAAGACAATACAACTGTATTTGATACAATGCAACCGTATTTGGTACAATACAAATCAACGATATTTGATACAATACAACTGTATTTGAGACAATCAGGGATCTGTTGGGACCGGAACGCACGGGAACGGCGTTCCGGTTCTTTTTTAACGACCAGAACGCCGTACCAATAAAAATTTCTAGATTAATTTAACATGACACCTGAAGCCGACGTTCCGGTTCTTGTTTTCTTTAGGACTGGATCACTGGATATAATACAATGCACCTGTCTTGATACAATACAATGCACCTGTATTTGATACAATGCAACTGTATTTGATACAATGCAACTGTATTTGATACATACAATGCAACTTTATTTGATACAATACAATACAACTGTATTTGATACAATACAATGCACCTGTCTTTGATACAGTACAATGCACCTGTCTTTGATACAATACAATGCACCTGTCTTTGATACAGTACAATGCAACTGTCTTTGATACAATACAATGCACCTGTCTTTGATACAGTACAATGCAACTGTCTTTGATACAATACAATGCACCTGTCTTTGATACAATACAATGCACCTGTCTTTGATACAATACAGCTGTACTTTGATACAATACAGCTGTATTTGATACAATACAACTGTATTTGATATCACCCTCCTTCCATAGTTCCGAAGTGCCCACGACCATATACAACAGAACATCAATGGCACAGAGCAATTGCCAATTGTGCAAGGTTAGTAACCGTTTCAAGCAAGTTTCGAACTCGTATACTCTACAGTCTTACAGGGTGAGCTTCCTAACCAATCGGCCACCATGACTCAAGCCGAAGAGCATATAGAGACGAACACTAGAGGAATAGAATCTATAAAGACGATGCATAGCATCCCTTCACGGTTTCTAGGACTGTTCGTCAAGGACTATTCCTCAAGTGGACGTTTCGTCAACGGCCGATTCGTCAACGGACTGTTCGTCCAGAGGAAATAATAAACTTTTTCCAGTGGAATCAAAAGATATTATATAATTATATCCTAGCGGGGGAGATTATGTAAGCCATTTCCTTGCACATATCACACGCTCTCAATTGAAACTGGAAGTTGGATTGATGAAAGAAGTATTTTGCTTAAATGGAAGTAGGACTGATAAAAGGAAGTCTGCTTATATAGAAGTTGGATTTATGAAACTAATTCTTTTACCTAAATAGAAGTTGCATTGATGAAAGAAATTCTTGCCTAAATAGAAGTGGAATCGATTAAACTTTTTCTTCACTGAAATAAAATTTGGATTGATGAAAGAAATTCTTTGCTTACAGAAGTTGGATTAATGACAGTTGTCTTGGACATTGGTAGACTGTCTACTTACCAACGTAAAGCCCGGCATTGAAACGCTGGTATTAATTTACCAATCTAAACTATGGTTTAACCAGAGATCGTTTCATCGTTCTATATACATGGCTTTTAAATACCAATGTCTATAATAACTGTCATCAATCCAGCTTCTATTTGTGCAAGTATTATTTTCGTCAATCCGACTTCTAGTTTCACAAGAAACTATTTTCATCAGTCCAACTTCTACATTCCAAAAGATTAATTTCATCAATCCAACTTCTATTTAAGGAAGAGTTATTATTATCATCAATCCAACTTCTATTATAAGCATTTTGCGCACTTGCCGTCACGCTTAATGGACTAGCAATCCATCTATTCGTCAACGAGAATTAATTATTAGAATAATAATTACGTTTGACGAACAGTCCGTTGACGAAACGTCCGCATACCCCTCCACGGTATCGATGAGAACTGCCAACAAACCAATACATCCAAATTGCAGCAAGCCCGCCTCATAACGACTGGTTTCGGTTCGCCATCGGTTGACACCTTGTACATTAGATTATAGAAGTTATTAATTACGATTACAATTACCAATCAATCATACAAAGATGCCAATCAACCATCCATCAATCCGCTTTGCAGCAGCCAGCCCCAGCCTGTCTACCAACCAGTTAATCTATTAGCCAGTTAACCAATTAGCCACTTAACAAATTAACCAGTTAACCACTTGGCCAATTAACCATTAGGCAGTTAGCCAGTTAACCAGCTATACACCCAGTCAATCATAAAGGTAGCCAGCTAGCCAACCTATCATAAATCCAGCCAAGTGATCAAGCAAGCCACCAAACAATCGTACTTGGACCTCCACTTAGACCTCCAGCCAGCCAGCCAGCCAGTCAACTAACCAACAAGTCAAGTTCATTCAGTCAGCCAGCCATATATCGAACCAATCCATCCATCAATCATACCAGCCAGTCAACCAATCCCAAAACCTACAACAAAATCACAGGATCGTAATACAAGTAATCCGCAGTATCCATAGCAACTAATGTAAAGGAATTAATATTCTGCCTGCGTATACTAAGAAACTCAGTGCTCATGTCTTCCGGAAGTTCCATCAACAGCGCCATCTCGCGGCCCGCATCGAAATGCGACCTCTAGCCGAAGACTAACAAATAGCCACAGCTTTCAACCAATAGACGGTGTATAACTGTATACCCAGCACAAATAAAAAGCTTGCGTTAATCACAAAACCAACCAAAGAACTGTTTCGCGGAACTTACCAGTTCAAGTACACTTTGAGAAAGAGTGTGTAGTTGATAGATCTGCGCAGTTAAGGCTCTGGATTAGAGCAAAGCTGCGTTAGACAGTGTTGATTAAATGTTTGTATGTGTAAGACAAGTATTTAATCGATCGAGCGGGAACACACCCGACAGGCTGTTTGGCACGGGCGTTATATAAATACCTCAAGCATACACACATACATACATTCATAAACACGCATGCACAAGTACATACGCTCGTATATATATATATATATATACTCATGCATAAATACGTACGTACATACATTCATAAACACACAGATACTTTCGTACGTACGTGCACGCATTGATACGTACATGCATAAATAGACATACATATAGACATACATACATGCACACATCAATGCATACATACACACGTATACATGCATACATATACATAAACAGACATATATACATACATGGATATATATATACATACATACATACATACATACATACATACATACATACATACATACATACATGCATACATACATACATACATACATACATACATACATACATACATACATACATACATACATACATACATACATACATACATACATACATACATACATACATTCATACATACATACATACATACATTCATACATACATACATACACGCATACACACATAATGACACATTCATACTTACATGCATGCATACTGTAGATGCATACCTACTTATTATACGGCACTAGAGCACCATTCAGAGTCTGGAGGTTTTGACTTTTGATCCATCCATGTCATACGATCGCCACCTGCCGAGTGCGAGGCGAACTTTCAATGTACGATATTAGTGTACGATAGTAAGTAAGTTTGTATGTATGAATATACTCTTCCGTTTTTTACAATTCTGATATGATCCTGGTAGCTACAACAAGACGGATGACGTCACCAGTAAGTATGTAATCTAAAGTACATTGTTTCCACAAAGAAATAAGTAAGTAAGCTAACGCGAAGGCATCTTTTTCAGCGTTGCGATAGTTAAGCTTGAATGAATATATCGCCGGAAATTGTCTTGAACTCACCGCCAACAAAACTAACGCTGTCACGTCGCAAAATGTATTTCAGCACAGGGCTAAAAAAATGGCGGTGACTGTCACCACTGCTTTTAAAAGTAGCTGCGACCTACGCGTCTGCGTGAGACTGCCACTGGAAACATCCTCCAGGTAGACGATCATCATTTGTAAGGAGTTTAGAGAACAGCCTGTCTCTCTTAATGCTAAAACTCTAATAATAAATACTCTGATATTTGTTTGGTTAGCATGAAACGCTCTCTGACCTGATTATACGGGTTGGGTTTGGGGCGTCATCGATTCATGCTTTACAAATTAGACACCGGAAGTTAGAAGTTAGTAAATAATGGCAATAATAATAACAATAATAATAATTCTAGTGTATAATTCTAGTGGCACTTCTGAATTGATTTAGGAATGCCATCGGTTGATTCCTTGCTCATTTAGACACCGAAGTCACTCAAGTTTTCACTTTTAATTACTACTATAAATTATTATCACATCTTACCTGTTTCAAATTGTCGTCAAAGTCAACCATCACAGACGAACAAGTGACGACAAGTATCGGTATAAAAATAAAATAATAATAATAATAATAATAATAATAATAATAATAATAATAATAATAATAATAAAACCCTTTCTGACGAGGCCTGACCCGCCAGACAAATGTCCTGCTCCTTATAGCAATTTTTCCTGAATCCCGAGGGATCCTTGATACCACGGGTAAAATAATAATAATAGGAATAACAATTACAATAGCAATGACAAAAACATTAACAACAACAACAACATCAGCAGCAACAACAACAATAAAAACAACAATAACAACAATAATAATAGTTTCACACATTAGAGACATCCTATCTTTAACAAGGCCTGTCGACCAAGACAGCTGAGTCTATTTGGCAAATCAACGCAGACGTAAATAGGTACAGGAATTGATGTTTATGGATGGCCCATCGTTTGGCCGTAAACTCTCCATGAAACTTTCGAATGGCTATAGAGCGAAAAGCTTCATTTCAGATACGGGACCAGTGGGATGCATAATATGTCTCTAGCTCTGTCTCTCTCACTCTGTCTGTGTCTGTGTCTGTCTGTCTGTATGTATATCTGTCTGTCTGTCTGCTTCTCTCTCTCTGTCTGTCTCTCTGTCTGCTCTCTGTCTGTCTGTCTCTGTCTGTCTGTCTCTGTCTTTGTCTCTATCTCGGTCTGTTTGTCTGTCTGTCTGTCTCTCTCTCTCACACACACCCACCCCCCCACACACACACACACAAACACACACACCTCATAATTTCACATAACACTATAGTATGATCTCTAAAGTCAACGGACTCTGTACTGAAAATCTGAAATGGGTATAATTTACAATTACTTGGGTAAATCGAGTTTGCAGTCATCGCCATTTTATGCCGAAGCCTAGATTAAGTAAATGTCCGGTATCCCATAGTGGAACTTAGGGGAAGCGTTCCAAATATCCCATGTGGAACGTAGGGGAAGTCGCCCATTTCCTTTACCCGGCCCTTGAGCCAGGAGATGGATGAATCCCAGGGTCCTGGACGCGGGGCCAGTGCATCGCAGAACTTGTCATTTGGTTGGCTAGTTGCTGTTTGACGACACTGTGTCATAACAAAGATGATTAGCGTCGCCATCCTCTTTTCTACACGCTTTGGACTAGCACTACCAAAGTATGGGCTTTTGGTTGCTGTTTATCGACACTGTGTTATAACGACGACGATTTGCGTCGCCCTTCTCCTTTCTCCAGGCTTGGGACTGGCACCATAGGAGGAGACTTGGTCCTGGGTTGGGGGGGGGACCGGTGAAGGAGCGGCCAAGGACGATCGGCGAGGCGCGCGATGTGCCCCCTCCCCTATTTAAATTTTTTGAAATTTCACACTGTAATGGTAGCATTTTAAACTGTCATCTGAACAAAATTGCTTTATAATTTGAGGAACCAGCTGTCACTCGTAGCTATTATTATTATATTCGTGAAATATTTCAGAAATATTGGGGGGATATAAGCAACTCCGTCCCCTCCACCTCAAGTTTGGGGGAAATGTCCCCCTCTGTCCCCCCCCAAGTCTCCCGCCCCTGACTGGCACTAACACGGGCAGGTTAGTGGCGGAGTTATTGCCGTTAACTTCCCAGCTTACGTCTATAAAGTGTGGCACGGGGGTCTATCGGTAATACGCTTGTTCACGGGTCATGTGGTGTGGGTTCGAATCCGGGCAAGTTGTTTGCGTCCACGTATCTCTGCCACCAAATAGTATAAATTGGTCCCGCGTTATCTGGGAAGTGTAAACCAGAAAAAAGAAAGGAAATAAAGGAAAAAGGAGAAGGAAAGAGAGATAAAAAAAGAGAATTACAATAAAAGAGCCAATGGGCCAAACAGAACAGAGATACAATAGAAACACAAAGACGTCAACGGCCATAGTAGGCTAGTAGCCAAAGGATGTCGTTAAACAAATGGAATCTGGGAAGTGTAACGAGAAGTCCTGTATATAGATAATGTGCTTGTGTGGACAGTGGTATATATATATGTTTTGTATGTCATGTAAATGGTGTATACACATTATAGAAGCATAGATATGCATATACATGTAACATGCGTGATATACATGTAACATGCGTGATGTGTTGCATTGGCTGCCTGTGTCTCAGCGTATCTCATATCGCATTGCTGCTCTTGTTTCTCGTTGTGTTCTTGGCTGCGCTCCATCTTACTTGCGTGATCTTTGCCGCCCAGTGTCTGATGTTCCAGCGCGTCGGGTGCTTCGCTCTGCGACGAGGGGTGAGTTCCTTGTTCCACGGACTCGCTTGGCTATTAGGCAGCGCCGTGCTTTCTCGGTTGTTGGCCCTTCCATTTGGAATTACCTACCACTTAAGCTCCGTTTTTTACTTGTAAGCCATCTGACAGGGTTCTACAAGTCCCTCAAGTCTTTTTTCTTTAGTCGTGGCTGGGCCGGGAGCGCTCCTGAGTAGTTTCTTGAAGGGGCGCTATATAAATGCTCTGAATGAATGAATGAATGAATGAATGAATGAATGAATGAACTATATGTGTGCATATGTAGATACGTATTGTACGTTACACAGCGCAGCTGTATATAGGTCGCGCAAAGGATTCTTGGAAGAGACATATATATCAAGACAAGAACCTTCGTCCTTTGCGATTTCTTATCGATGTCAAACGGATTTTTCGCCGGCAAATTATTATACATATATATACATGCATATATATCATATATATACATGCATATATATCATATATATACATGCATATATATATACGTATATATATTGTGCATATAATTATATACATGCATATAATATTTTGTGTGTATATAATTATATATATGCATTGCATACATGCATATCTTCCCTGCTACGTGCATATAGACTAACAGAGGCAGATTATCAGAAAAGGAGTCATATCAAGAGATACAGAGTATGAGCTACCGAATAACAGAGACATAGTGAAAGGGACATTGAGTGAGGGAGGCAGGTAGAGGCGGACAGACAGAGAAGCGGGCATGCGAGGAGACATAGGCTAACGGCATACGATGCAAGGATGGCATCCAGGCCAATTTGATTTAGGAGTCGTTATTCCAGGCAGGTCAGCAAACCAGACACACACGTATGATCAAGGATACAGACAGACAGACAGACAGACAGACAGACAGACAGACAGACAGACAGACACACACACACACACACACACACACACACACACACACACACACACACACACACACACAAAGACAGACATACAGACAGATATACAGACAGACACATGGACAGACAGACGTATAAACAGACTGTCAGGCACTCATACAGACAGACTGACACATACACACACATATACTCAGACACATACACATATATACCGTCAGTGTTTCACATACCACGCTCATATGCACACATTATACAAACACGTACGTAAACACACGTGCACCCACTTATATACACAAACACACGAACACACACAGACATACACACGTACACACAAACACACGCACAAGCACAAACACACACACACCTACATACACACAGGAACAAACATACGCACCACTCAAACATGCACTCGAACACAAACACACACACACACAAACCAACCCACACACACACACACGCACAGGCACAAACACACACACACACCTACATACACAGGCACAAACATACGCTCACTCAAACATGCACTCGCACACAAAGACACACACACACACACACACACACAGACACACACACATACACACACACACACACACACACACACACACACACACACACACACAAACACACAACACACACACACACACACACACACACACACACACACGTACCTAACGCAAATTGATGTTTGTTTTGGTAAGAGTGTGAAAATATTTGCCGTTGGTAGTGGAATCGATCCATTGGAGTTCATCCACATACCTCATCCAACACCAGATGTCGTTAATCTTAGGAATTTCATCCCAGGAAAGAAGATGCCAAGAAATCTAGGAAATCACTACCGTTGGAGAAAAGCCCAGGATTCAATAGCCGTGGTGCGGTAAAGTCAGCGTTTAAAGTGGGGTAAAGTCAGCGTTTAAAGTGGGGTAAAGTCAGCGTTTAAAGTGGGGTAAAGTCAGCGTTTTAAGTGGAGTAAAGTCAGCATTTAAAGTGGGGTAAAGTCAGCGTTTAAAGTGGGGTAAAGTCAGCGTTTAAAGTGGGGTAAAGTCAGGGTTTAAAGTGGGGTAAAGTCAGCATTTAAAGTGCACATGGGGTAAAGTCAGCGTAGTGAGGGTAAAGTCAGCGTTTAAAATGGGGTAAAGAGTAATGCAAGATAAGGTATCGTACAACGATAACGGCGCTATATAAGTCACGAGATAAGATCAGATATGATTAAAAATCTGTGATCACATTATTTTAGAGTTACAATCACTCAATCAATACTATGTCATTAATAGGTACCGCTTAACCGTGACTATATTTGTCAATCCGGAAGATTGTTGTTCATCCATGTAAAAGTTTTTAATACAGAGATTGTGGTTTCCGGTAGTTAACGATATCTTGCGGCCGCCAGGGCCGTTGACGTCTCCCTCCTCTTTTATCCAGGATGGGGACTGGCACTAGTAGAGCATACGCTACGGACAGTGATGAAGTTATTTCTTGATGCCTGGTATTGACGTCAACAGCCGCAGTAATGCAACTCGCCGAAATGTCTCGGTATAGATGTGGCTAAACCCAGGAATCAAGCAGTTTAGTTCCTGGTATAGGGAATGGCCGATTGGCATTTTTTGCCGTTATTCAATTCCGGATAGTAACCGGATATTTATCCTGCTTTCTCGGCCGAATCCGGATTCGATCCGATTAATCAGTAATATTTATTTTTATTTGCAAAGATATAATAATTAAAGCTAAACCAAGAGATGTAATTCAAACGAGAGTTTATTCACCGACCAATATTTCATTATTTTACACAATCGTTCACTGATAAAGATTAAACATTACCGCAGGAGGTCGCCAAACAGGCTACTATTTATCTATTAATGAACGAAGAAATTGTTTTTGGTAAAAAATATAACTTTTTGGTATTTGGATGGGTAGCGCTGATTCCGGTTAATACCGGTTAGTGAAAAATCCGGCCCGAACCGATTTCCGGATCAACATTCGGCCCTTCCCTAATGCCTGGCGTATCCCAATCCTGGACAGTGCAGCTCACAGACCGATAGATCATCCACAGCCGCCGTGTTCCCATTCCTCATCCACACACCCTCCGGTCCAGTCCTTTCTCGACCGGACGCCGCGATACCCTCTCGACATAGGCGACACCCAACACGGTCGTACACCGTTTCCGGTACGGCAGAAAGCGCCTGGAACTCAGAGGCCTTGAACGACGATGACCGACTGGACATCACCTGCAGCGTAGGGGCTTCGCCGCTGCTTCGAGGCAGGCCGAGATGGGGGACCTCGTACCCACGGGAGGAACAGCCACCCCCGACGGTGCAGAAGAGACGACGAAAGACGGACATCTGACTATCGAAAAGAAGGAGCACCACCGGATTCAAGGACGAGTTGGACCAGGCGATGAAAGTGAGGAGCTTGTAGACCTTCGTCGGCTGCCGGAAGCTGGGATCGAAGAGAGTGAGGAGATAGAGCGGATACCAGCAGACAACAAAGAGGACGGTGATGAGAATAAGGACCAAGGATCGACTCAAGGAATGACGTATCATCTGACGCAACTTCCGCTCGTCCACGCCACCCGTTCCACTTCCGCCCGTCGAGGCGGCGAGGACGACCGCCCGGTAGGTGGCGTTCGCCTGGAGATGTCGATAGAAGAAGATGAGGTAATAGAGGGCGCTTGCAATGGTCAAGGTCATTATGGCGATCCACATGGTGTGGACGATGTAGCTCTTGACCGTTCCGTATACGAAGATACAGTTCCCGATGTGGTCGTTGTAGTTGAAGTCTCCGCCGATGATGGTGGGTCCGAGGTGGATGATGACGCTGCCGACGTAGACCATGGCAATGCCGAACACGACGCAACACGTGCTGCCACCTTTGGACGGGGAAGACAGCGGCGGTACTTCATCTGGCGGTGGGAGGTGTTGCTCGCTGAAGCTGAACGCCTCCCCGCAGACCATGGCCACGATGTTGAACCCGGATGCCGTGACGATAAGGATGTAGGAGCTTCCGAGGGTGGAGCAGGACTCGGGAGCGGCGTCTCGAAGGATGCTCGTGGCGAAGGGGACGCAGTAGACGCAGCGGACAAGGTCAAGGACCGATCCGTGAAGGACGAAGGCGCTGCTCGACGTCCTTCGGAGGGACTTGACGGCGACGATCGAGATGAAGACGACGGCGTTGAAGAAGCAGCCGACGGCCGCCATGATGTAGAGGAAGAGGGCCTCCGTCACGTGGTCCGGAGGAACGGCGTCTGGTGACATCTCGTGGTCGATGTTCGGCTGGAGGAGTTCCATCGCTGTTGATAGAGGGAGAGAGGATCGTCGTTACAGCTGCTGGAGCTTTCAGGTGACGAGGGACGGATACTACTACTGCGGGGTTGTAACAGACAAGACGTGCTATTGTATATACATGTATGTATATAGATCTAAATATTATATGTGGAAATGTTTTAATTTCGTAAGACGTACAATAACAATGATCAAATAATACACAGAAACACAGAAAAAAGAACAGATATATCTCATGTCCTTAAAAATAAGCATGTAATGCACTTTTAAGTTTCTAGTGTAAACTTGAAAACTGAAAAATTAAACGAAATACGAGGAGAAGAAGCTGCATCAGCTTATCGAGTCATCCCCGTTATTTTGTATATATCGAAATAAATTCATTCATTCATTTAAGAGATTTATATAGCGCCCCATCAAGATCATCTATAGTATACTCAGGAGCGCTCTCGATCCAACCTCTGCTAAAGAGAACAGTCTTGAGGTTAGAGAAGAACGTGGCGACAAGGGCTCTATAGCCTATATAGGCATTAGGCGTAGATCCACAGGGAGCCCATTCCAGATTGCAGGGCCAGCAACAGAAAAGGCACGGCGCTGCATAATAGATGTCACATAAGTATGTATGCATTGTACGTATGTACCTACGTATGCATCAGGACACTTAATACATACATCCTATCGTATATGAGAATTTTTAAAGCGCCTCTAACAGTACTAGCTATTCCGAGGCGCTCTCGGCGTTACAGCCCCGAAGAAATAAGAAAGTCTTCAAGATACGAAGGGATGAGGATGGGATTCCGTCTGAAATTTTACTACGGATTGAGGGGGGAAGGCCATTCCACATAGAAGGGCCCACGATGGCAAAGGCACGGTGTTGGGTCATGACAGTCCTTGCTGGATAGCTTGTAGATGGACGTCGTCAGCATAGAGGTGGCCATTGGCCAGATGTTTAGTAAATAAGGAAGGAATGTCCGCTGTATACAAAGTAGACGCAAGATGGGGCCGAGAACTGAGCCCTGCGGGACGCCGAACTCGACTCCAGCCCAGGCCGTTCTGGAATCACCAAGAACAACCATCTGGGAACGATCTGAAAGATAAGATTTGAACCAGATAAGAGGGTCCACAAAGGCCATAAGATAGTAGAAGACGATTCAGCAGGATCGCATGATCAACCATATCAATGGCCGAGGATTGGCGAGGAAACATCGAAAAGTGCCAGAAGTGTTAACACATGAATGTGTTTACAGTGCACGCGTTTGCAATATGCATATTATGCACGTATAATAAATATATTACACATGGCTCAATTTAAAGCTCAACTGAAACATTATCTCTTGGACACATAAGAATATGACTCGATAGATTGTACCTGTAGTTAAGATTGTTTATAATGTACAACTGTGAACATTATAATCTGTTTTGTTTTTGATTTTTTGCTTGTTTGTTTTAAATCTTGTACTGCAATGTTTTATTATTTAGTTGTTTGGCTATGATTTAAGTTGAATTTTCTATACTTACATGATCATAAAAATCGTCTTGCCATCAGTAAATGTAATGTGGAAAAGGGGCAGCCCTGCAATAGCGGATTATTTTATCCTTTAGGGCTGTCCTATTGACGGCATCAGCAGATTAACATTTTTTTAAATGACTGATTGTTAATTAATTGTGCTGTTGTTGATTCAATAAACGGCTGATTGATTGATTGTATATATTTGATTATGTAAATGTACGCCCGTATCCATTTATGTATATTATGAACAGGAAACACGAATGGACCCACAAGCATCTTCCCACGCATACAGAGGGGGACAGTGGAACTCGAGTGTAGTGGTGAACCTGCTCGACTGTCGATCAAGATGTTGGCGGTTCAAATCCGCACCAAGGCAGAAATATGTGTATAGATTTCTGCTCGACTTGCACCGTCTAGCCAACTCAGCTATAAGGAGTACGCTGACCGTACACCGTCGGTGGTAAGATAAGACGGCAAGGGAGAGGACTGGTCACCCGCCCTCATATGCGGAGGTCCAGAAAATGAAGTCGCTAACACTTCATATCCGTGTCTGCCCCTCTGGCAACCGGATTCGGACCTCCTTCGGACTACCATTTTGGACAACCCTCTGACTCGACGCAGTGCTCGTGAATAAGCTAGTGACCTGCGCTTAGGGGTTCCAGCGACGCTTTAGAAATGTGGAGTTTACGATTATGATTACGATTCCGATTCATTCATTCATTCATTCATTCATTCATTCATTCATTCATTCATTCATTCATTCATTCGTGCACTCGTGCATGTATGTGTTCATTCATTCATTCATTCATTCATTCATTCATTCATTCATTCATGTGCATTCATTCATTCGTTCATTCATTCATTCATTGTGCATTCATTCATTCATTCATTCAGGGACGGTACTAACATACACATAGTATGCAGGATTAGTAAGGCTATTATAAATAGTTAGTATAATGTACATACTCACACGGCAAAGCAGGCCTACACGTAAGAGCATCTAGACGTAGGTTCCTCCACCTTCCTGCCACTGATGGAGGTCAAGGCAGCGGTGCACGCTTCGCCACAGCTGCCTGGGTTCGATTCCGTCGTCTCTCGTGGCTGTCATCGACGAAATCGCTCGACTGCGACTGAATTGCTGCGGCTGCTGGCGAAAGATGAGAACCGAGGAGGGAGATGCAACGGCCGCCTACTGCCGACCGGTCTGTCTGCGGGTGTGTGTGTGTGTGTGTTTGGGTGGGGTGGTGGTGTTGGGTTCGCTGGTGTGTGTATATGTATGTGTGCGTTTGCGTGTATATATGCGTGTGGTATGAGTGCGTGACTGTTTGTGTGTGTATATGTGCATGTGTGTATGTATGTGTTTGTGTATGTATATGTGTGTAGTATGGGTGTGTGCGTGCGTGTGCATGTGTGTTTGTGTGTGTGTGGGGAGGTATGTGTGTGCGTGTGTGTATATATATATTTGTGTGTGTGTGAATGTGTGTGTGTTTATGTGTGTGTGTGTAGTATGGGTGTTTGTGTGCGTGTCTGTGTATGTGCATGTGTGTGTGTGTGTATGTCTGTGTATGTATGTGCGTGTGTGTATGCATGCATGTGGGTATGTGTGTGTGTATAAGTGCATGTGTGTGTCTGTATGTGTGTGTGTGTGCTGTGTGTGCTTCGGTGTGTATGTGTGTGTATATGTGTGCTGTGTGTGTGTGTGTGTGTGTATATGTGTGTTTGGGTGGGGTGGTGGTGTGGGGTTCTTTGGTCGGTTGGTGGGCGAGCGAGCGTGTCCGAGCTGCCGACATTTGCTGCGGCTTTTCTTTTATTGATCTTGACAACCTGCATACTTCCAGCATTCCTCTTCCACCACCTCCTCCTCCTAGTTCTCCTTTTCCTCCTCTTCCTGCTCCATGTAAATTCTCCCTCTTGTCTTCCTCCTCATCGCCTCTTTCTCTTGGTCCTCTCCTCTTGCTGTCAGTCCCCCTTCTCTTTCTCCTCCCTATCCACCTCCTGTTCTTCCTATTATCGCCTTCTTCATTTATCCCCGTTTATCCTCATCCTTATCGTTCCATCCTCTTCCTCCTCTCTTCCTCCTCCTCCTCTTCCTTTCCTTTCTCTGCTTCCTCTTCTTTTCCTCTTCTCCTTCTCCTTCTCCTCTTCCTCCTCCTCCTGCTCCTCCTCCTACCTCCTCATCCTCTTCCTTTCCTTTCTCGGCTTCATCATCTTTTTTCTTCCTCATATTCCTCCTCCTCCTCTTCTCTCTCGGTCTCTCCTCCTCTTTTTCCTCAGGACATGAGAAAAATGTCATGTAAATACTTCCGTTGGATATAATCAGAAGCAGTTGGTCTGCAGGGTAGTTACTATGGTCACATTATGGTGTGACCAATTGGCATTTTTTGCCGATTTCAGATTCCGATTGGTTGGCCTGCTTTATCGCCGATTCCGGATCCGATTAATATGCAATATTCATTTTTCTAGGCACTGGTTGTTACTCAAATGCCCGACAGTCCGCCATTTTGTCGACTCACAATTTTATTATTTTACATGGACTTTCAGGTATAAATCCATTCGTTCATTTCGAAAATTTATATAGCGCCTCTTCCAGAACTTACTCAGAGGCGCTCGATCCCATCCCAGCGCAGGCCAAAAAGAAAGGACTTTAGCAATTGGTAGAAAGCAGGCAAATAAACATTTAAGATTACCACAGGAGGTCGCCAATTATACAGGTTACTATTTTTGCATTAATTAAAAAAAGGAATTGTTTTTGGTCAAAAATATTACTTCTTTTGTTATTTTAATCGGTAGTCTTCATGATAAGTAAAACGTTGCGTACTTAGCAAAATGACTAGGACTGTCTATAGGCTAGACAGTCTAGCATTAGCGCTAGGATAGTCGTTGCGGTCGATATGTATGGCATATATGACCTTTTAAGCCAGAGTTGTCAAACCTTTTCAATAACGGGCCAGTGGCAATGTTTTCCAGCAAGTGGCGGGCCAGGGTGCCGTAGGCGCCTGAGCAATTGGGGTAGGGATCTGGGAGGGGGCTCGGTGAGCCCATCCTCAGAAAGTTTTCTGCCTCTATACCAGCCTCTGCCGCTTCCTCCACCTCTTCTTCTTTGTCTTCTCCTTCATCTTCTTTTTTGTCCAATTCTTCTCCTTCCCCATCCTTCTCCTCCTTTTTCTTTATCATCTTTGTCATCTTCTTCTTCTCTCTCTGTCTTTCCACTCTCTGCATCCCTCTTCCCTGAGGTTGTGTGTTTTGGCCACTGAAGCAGCAGATGCAAAAATCAATGAGAATCGTCTGGAGAACAATTTCCGCGGTCAAAGGTGGAATATTGGGACCCAGAGCGCCCCAGTCTTTTCAAGGACTGCGCCACAGCTTTTCCACTTATACGAAATACACCAGACTCTTCCCACGTTCTGAGTTTGAAGCCTTACGGATGGTCGGATGGATGGATGGACTGATGGATGGGAGAGGCAAAATAGCACGAGAGGAAACAAATCCATCCATCCACATATCCATACGAATATAGGGCCTACATTCATCCATACACACCATCCATCCAAACCCACCCACTTATCCATCCATCAACCTGTGATCTAGCCATCCATGCATCCGTCCGTCCGTACATCTATCCAATAATCCACCCATCCATCTATTCAAACATCCATCTATTAAAACATCCATCCATTCATCCATCCATCAATTCATCCATCCATCAATTCATCCATCAATTCATCCACCCATTCATCTGCGAGCCATCTATAAACCCAAATCACCCATCCATCCATCCATCCATCCATCCATCCATCCATCCATCCATCCATCCATCCATCCATCCATCCATCCATCCATCCATCTATTCAAACATCCATCTATTCAAACATCCATCCATTCATCCATCCATCCATTCATCCATCCATCCACCCATTCATCTGCGAGCCATCTATAAACCCAAATCACCCATCCATCCACCCACCCACTCACCCACCATCCACCCACCCATCCATCCATCCATGCATCCATGCATCCACCCACCCACCCACCCACCCATCCGTCCATTCCCTTCTCGCTGCCTGGATACGTTCACTCAATCAGCAGAATCGATCTTGTTACACAAGCGTCCGCAAGAAACGAAGTCGAAAGCCAAACAACTAGCAACGAAAATCCCGCATCCTCCCCACCCCAACCCTCATCTACTCAAATGGATTCGTCCACTCATACCCTCCAAACCTCCCTCCCTTCGTCGGTGCAAAGAAGGAAGGCTGTTAACAAACTGCAGGGGTCATTCGAGGTCCTTCCCTCATCGATGGACGGAGGGACGATAGGTCCCTTGGTCGATGTCAGGGTCAATCAAGATTTCCCAACCCCAATATTATCTCGCACCCCAACTTTGATTACTTATGTGGATATTCGATAAATGTCATATATATATATATATATATATATATATATGTCGACCATATACAAATGCGTAGTCATACATACACACATATATAATACATAGACCTGTATAAATTGTACATTTATATATACAGTCTATATATTATGGGGCGTGGGGCGCGGTGTTGTAGGGGTATGTTGGTGCCTTGCAGCCGGAGGGTTGTGGGTTCGAATCCACCTCAAGCCGCCGCGTAGGGACCCTGGGCAAGTCCTTCACTCGCAATTGCTCATGCGCTTCGGCGTGAAACTCCGATTCAGTGTCCGCGCTGTAGTCGGGAGCGCCTCTGAGTAGAAATCTTGAAGGAGCGCTATAACAAGTGCTCATACATACATACATTACATTATACATATCATTGCAAAACCCATACAATACACATGCACACATTTACTTACATATAAGTGTATGTGTGTGTGTCTGTGTGTGTTTGTGTTGGTGTGTGTGTGTTGGTGTGTGTATGTGTAGGTGTGTGTGTGTGTGTGTGTGTCTGTGTTGATGTGTGTATGTGTGTTGGTGTGTATGTAGGTATGCATGTGTAAGTTTTCTTATTGCAATTGTAATTGTAAAAGGCTGTCGTAGAAGTAGCTCGTCGGTAGCAAGCTACTTCTAGGATGCTTTACAAACTGTCTACAAAAATTTCTCGACGTGGAAATGAACATGCCTTACGATTTTGTTTTGACGGAGCGCCTGTGGTTCCGAGAACTGGGCTAACTTCGGCGCTAAAGAAATCCTGAGATTAAGATTTCGATGATGACTACGACGACGACGATAACAATAACGATAATGATGATGACCCTTAGTGTGGCATTACTTACAGGTGCTAGCGTACTTCATATATTAATTACGCATACTGGCCTGGTGTAGCATTGTATCGTTCATGCCAGGAAGTCTCTTGACAACTTCCGGTTTCGTCCGTTTCCACTTCCGGTTTCCTCGATCCGTTTCCGGTTTCGTTTTCTTCCTTCACTCCGTCATTCATTCGATCTCCAAGGCCATCTTTCCTTCAGACAAAACACAAACGAATGAACGAATGAATGGGCGAATGAATCAATATTAATAATAAGGTCTCCGTGCTAGCCCGAGATTTAAATAATTATCTGAAATAAGCCTCCACCGGTATGCGAAGCGGCAACCACAAGCATTGAGACGCATAGGACGTGCGTTATAAACAATGCTGCTAACCGAGTAAAAGTGCTATGCAAATGTTCCGAATTAAGGAACAAATTAATTAATTAAAATTAATATTTGCTCGTTTAAGTCGTTTTGTTATCAGTTTTAACTACGAATGTAACCGCTCGGTAATACTACAATGTAATTCATGTGCGCGTAAGAGGTGTGTGTGTGTGTTTGTGTGTGTGTGTGTGTGTGTTTGTGTGTGAGCAGGAGAGTAGGTGTGTGTAGGTGTGTGTGTGTGTATGTGTGTGGGTGTGTGTGTGTGTGTGTGTGTGTGTGTGTGTGTGTGTGTGTGTGTGTGTGTAGGTGTGTGCAGGTGTGTGTGTAGGTGTGTGTGTAGGTGTGTGTGTGTGTGTGTGTGTGTGTGTAGGTGTGTGTGTGTGCACTGTGCAGGTGTATGTACGTGTAGGTGTGTGTGTAGTGTGAGATACATGTAAAGCTACTTACTCTCTTAGGTTATCACACACCTTCTGTGTAAGCATGATAGGAGCTGGACATTTTAACACATACCCATCATCCAGACAACTCCATTAGATTTGACGAAGTGACAAAAGGGGATGTCTCAGCAATCTCTCGCCCAATCGACACTAAAACGATACTTGCAAACACACTGCGAGCATGCTCAGAGCAAACGTGGAACAAACTGTTTAGATTGACACTATGGGGAAGCCCGCGCAATCTCTTTCCCAATCGACACTATTTCACTCATTAGCATTCAAACACACTGCGTTATGTAAGTGTATACCTGTAACAGGTGCCGATAGTTTACGACCTATAGTACCATGTAGGCCCTATACTAAATGTACACATCGCTCAACCGGTTTAAAACACTGTCATTGCGCTATGCAAATAATTATAGGCCTAACATGTAAATAATTAAATTTGCCACGGCTTTTTAAATACCTTTAAACTTAAAAAGACATTTGTACTTTATTTCTTAGCGTGCCCAACTGATTCTTGTCATTTAATTATGTTCTTTTAATAATTTAGGATAAATAGATTCGAGAAACATCTCTTTACATAGCAGTTTCATAAAATGTCCACAAATCAACCTCAAATGATCTAATCGTATTCGCTAGATGGCGATGGTGAGAATGAAAATGCACAAAAACGACAATCTATTCAAGTGAATCTTATCAGCTTATGATTGGGCACCGATCGAGAGACCGATATTCATCGATGCATAAAACAGATGTAGACTGGTACATTTGGATACAGGCATACAGCTAGAGATACGTGTAGTGGCAAATAGAGTCACTTTATAGAAACGCGCGGATAAGTGCAAAGCGGGTTGTCTGCGACTATTTATAGATGTCTATTAATAGAGATAGAGGCATCAGTGGCGTAACGAAGGGGGCAGAGGGGGCAACCGCCCCCAGGCGCAGCACCAGAGGGGCGTGAAATAGCTTTCAGTGGTACACAGTACTATGGAAAGAACGATAAAAAGTCAACAAGAAAATTAAAAGGGGGCGCAGTCATCAATCCTTGCCCCCCGGGCGCTGAGACCCTTCGTTACGCCACTGAGAGGCATTGACAGAGATAGAAATGGAAAACGTACAGTGGTAAATAGAGATACAGACTTCCTACTATCGAAGGGTGTATTGTATATCGATCTTCTCTGACCTAGATAGGCATACAAGGTAAGTTTAGGTAAGGCATAAGTAAGGCTACGCAGCGACCACGCGTAGGCCGTTACTTGATCCTCGCAAATAGTAGGCCGTTACTGTGTAGGGGACCCTTCAGAAAGTCCTTTGCTTCACAGAACCAGTCATTCCAACGCTGTATCTGTTTAAACTCTAAAGGCATCAATTGAACTAGATTCTGTCGTAGGCTATAGGGGCCTATATAGGTCATTGGTCGTGTAGGCTACACCTCTGAACTTTGGAAGGAGGACCAATTGTAAAGCATGTTTGAGTAAAGTAATAGGCACTATCACCTGTTGTTCCTTTGTCTTCCCATTGTCACTGGATTGTCTTGCCTGCTAATGAATGTGAATTGTTTGGTGATCAATAAAGTATTCATTGATTGATTGATTGATTGAGTTGCTCGCATAAAATCGATAATTATAGTATAGACACCGCGATAGTGTTGTATCGATACAGAATCAATTATCAAAAACTAATAATAATTATTATTGAACTAGTCTAGCGCTAATCTTGATTTTCCAGATAGCTACGTTACAGAGGAGACTGCTGGAGTCGGCGCCATATCATCCCGTCGGTCGTAGTGCGCATGCGCATGGATTATGATATTCAAGATGGCGGATTTGTATATATTGTGTATACAATTATTTTACTGTTAAGCGATAAAAGATAATAAATACGTAGACTGTGAATAATTGGCGACGCTTGACTGCGAGTCGAATCGATCTGGTCGGCATGAGATCAGCCAAGCGTCCGTGAAAAACGTACGATATGGCGCAGATTTCTGTTAACTAGCAGTTTTTTGCGAGCTCAGTAATTACGCCAGACACTATGTTCACGCCTTCTGCAAGGAGCGGACCTTAGTCCTTATTGGAAAGGGGTGGGGCTATCATCTGATCAAGCCAACACGCCCCCGTTCTTACGATTTAATGGCTGGGGCGCAAAAACGAAGGGTTTGGGGAAGAGATAAAGAGAGGGTGCGCGTTAGTCTAGTGGTTTAGTGTGCTGAACTGTCATCCGAGAGGTCAGGGTTCAAAACTTGTTTCGAGATTTCTGCTCCATATGCGACTCCTAGCCAACGCAGCTATGATGAGTACTTTGACTGTACACCGTGGGAAGATCAGATTGTGAGAGGGCTGGCTACCCACCCTCTTATGTCGAGGTTTAGCAAAATGAAGTCACTGACACTTCATATCAATGGCTGCCTCTCAGTCTAACTTAGGGGATTGCTCTTCTTCTAAGGACAGCTTGTAATTAAGAGATAGTTGGTGGAAACGAATATGAACATTTTTATTGTTGAGACCGAGCCATTATGAAACATACAAGATGTCAGTTAAATGTTGACCCTTCATATTACCTTTACCTTTACAATTACAATTATTGATATTACCTTTACAGTCGAATTTGAAGTTAATCATCTTTTGCTTTGAATTTTATGGTTTCTTGATATGACACTTGGGATTGATTCTGCAAAGGCTGTGCGTAATTCTGCCACCTTGCCTTAGTATCTGACTTTTGTGGCTTTTAGCCAGACTCGCCACTGATTTTAATTTAGATGCCTGTTCACATTTATGGCAGCGTTATAGAATTATTCATATTTGATTAGACTAGATTTATAGGCAGCCATGGGTATGAAGTGTTAGTGACTTTATTTTTCTTAACCTCACCATATGAAGGCAGGTGGCCAGTTCTCTCCGTCGCTATCTCATTTTCCCACTGACATTGTGCGGCCAATGTACTCGTCATAGCAGAGTTGCCAGTGGCGCAGGTGGGGCAGAAATCTTGAGACCATTTTCTGCCTTGTTGGGAATTCGAACCCCAGACCTCTCTACTGACAGTCCTGCATGCTGACCATTAGACTCTCATACACCCATTTCAAATACATCATTGCAAGGCGTTTAAAATCGTATTGTTATGATTGTATTATAGTTTGGTGTCTGTTGCACATAGAACTCTTCTGCCTGTCTTAAAGTATAAGGGGGCCTCAGAGTTGGGAATATTGAAGAGCCACTGTATAAATTTTTAGTCATTGATTGATAGAATTAATTTTTTGTTTGAGGTGTTTACACTGTTACAGTGATATAATTTCATACCACTCACAATGCAAAAGCTCATTTTTGAAGTTTCTGACTTTGTGAGGGTTTCTGATTTTGTGAGGCATGGTCTCATATATCTAACTAGATGGCAGCTTTTCAACTTTGTAAGGAGGGCATTATCAATTACAATTGTATTGAATTGAAGTAGCTCACTGATTGTCTGGTGAACTGTCTGTAAGCATGACTGGCTTTCTGGTTTATGTCTGCCTAGATGCCTCTGTGATTGGCTGGTTGGCAGTCTGTCTAAGTGTATGACTGGCTGAGTGGTTCTTTGTCTATGTGGATGGCTTTGTTGATGTTGACTGTTTTAAGTTGGCTTCAATTAAGTAAGGTTTCACATACTATTGTTGTTGTTGTTTATTTGTAGTTAACTTGTCTCATGCTGATGTATAATGCACAAGGCATCAACGTATGGCGCTCCAAAACCACGCCCTGATCAGATAAAATCCAGTAGATACAGTGCTGTATATGTAATTGTATCTGCCTGTATTGTTCAGAGATCTAAGATTTGCTGGTAGCCTGTGGATAGGGTTGCCAGACGTCTGGCAAAAGGAAGACTTGCCTCATATCCTCTGTCCTGCAGGCAAAGCTAAAAAACCTGAAAAATGTCTGGTGTTTTGTATGTTTGTTGTTTTGGGCTATTGTCTATTATTTCATGGCAGTTTTTAATGACTGCGTGTGCATGTTGGCCCTAAGTTCCTCTTTAGCCCTACCAGGCTAAAAGTTCAATCTACTTATTTATTTATTTTTATTGCAGCTCCATTTCTTCCGGACGTTTCTTGTCCATGATCTGAGTAATGTATCTATGCACTGTCTATGAGACTCTATGGTCAAAGTGCTAATTTTATTTCCGGTGGCAGAGCGGAGTACTTAGGAGACCCTATTTAATCCGGAGTGTGGAGTGAAACATTCAGTGCGTCCTCCTTTCCGGCTTTCTGTATCCTCTTTAGGCTATCCATGTATCTGGCAAACCTACCTGCGAAGGATCAGCAATTTGAAAAGAATCCATGGTTTTAGGTTGAGAAGGAAATGTGTAAGGGACCATGAAGAATACAGGCAGACACAGATACAGATATAGATACAGTTACAGATACCATACAGATACAGGTACAGATAGAGATAAGGTACAGGTACAGAAACCATACAGATACAGCTACCATACAGATACAGGTACAGAAACCATACAGATACAGATACCATACAGATACAGATACCATACAGATACAGGTACAGATACGGGTACAGATACCATACAGAGACAGGTACAGATACCATACAGATACAGGTACAGATACGGGTACAGATACCATACAGATACAGGTACGGATATAGGTAAAGATACAGATACATGTACAGATATAATACAGGTACAGATACAGAGAGCAACAGAGAGTTAGTCAGCTCCAAATACATTTCTGCTTTCAGTTTTACTTTTCCTGATTACATCAACATTTGCTTATGAGTTTACCTGCACAATTAGTTCGTATTTGTATAAAAATTAATACTTGTTTGCTTAACTTGCACTTTATTGTTGACTTTAGGTTTCACCCAACAACATCATGAGCCTAATGCGAAGATTTGTGGGGCAGCTGAGACCTGGTTACGACGGAGGCGGGTCGTCGCTGACCGCCCAGGACAACAGCCTCGGACTTAGTCATCTGCGGAAGTTGTTCGGGGAACTGAAACAACCGTCTCCTGGCTCGACGCAAAATGAACTGGAAAATAAACTCTACAACATGCTGCCGTTGTTTTGCAAGGTCAGTTTCTATTAGTGTGTTAATTATATTTGTTGGTATTGTTTAGGTTTGTTTATATTATTCATATATTTTATAATAATAATGATAATAAGAGCCCATTTGAGCAGCACGTTTGGACGAGAACTTTAACCCAGTTTTAGTTCTTAGAGCCTGAGGGATTCTTTCTATCTGGCGAAAAAAATGATAATAATAATAATAATAATTATAAATGTTCTATTTATATATGTATCCTTTTTGTTTATATTCACATTTGATATATTATTCAATTTATATATATTGTTTGCATTGTTTATATTTGTTTATATTCCATTTATATATCGGTCTGTTTTGCCCCGAGGTAGGTTTGAGCGCTCATGTTTTTAATGCAATGTCTGGTTTCAACCCAACTTTGTTTAACATCATTTGCCTACATGCGAAAAGTACTTAGGTTGTGGGGCAGCTGAGACCTGGTTACGACGGAGGCGGGTCGTCGCTGACCGCCCAGGACAACAGCCTCGGTCTTAGTCATCTGCGGAAGTTGTTCGGGGAACTGAAGCAACCGTCTCCTGGCTCGACTTGCAAAATGAACTGGAAAATAAACTCTACAACATGCTGCCGTTGTTTTGCAAGGTCAGTTTCTACTAATGTATTAATATATTTCGCCATTTTGGCTATTGTTTAAGTTTTTCACAAAGATGGTGGTGCAATGAAAATAAAGTTTGAAAACTGCTGCTCTAATCAAGTTTCTAATCAACCTGCTACCGTCTCCACAGTTGCTAAATGACATAAAAAAGTACATGTACCTTGATGTGTGCTGGAACCAATGTAACTAAAGGCAGGTATGGGCAAAGTACTCAAAGTGTAATTGAATTAGATAATTAGAAATTACTTTGGGACATGAAATATAATTTAAAATTACAAATTGCATGGGAAAATGTAATTAAATTACAAATTGCAAATTACATGATTTCAAGTAATTTCAATTATGTAATTTCAATTACTGCCCATCCCTGAATAAATTCATGTTAGCTTTACATTTGTCTAAATACATAATGACTGTAGCAATTTTCACTTCTTTACTTGCATAATTAGCACATGCTGGTATCAGTTATAGTTTACTGTAGAGTAAATGGTGGTGATTCTGTAGGTTTTTGGAGCAAGCCCAGCAGGAGATATGATGGAGAAGTTTCCCGATGTTCTCCAATTCTGCAGTCACGTTTCTCGTTTGATGGTCAGCGAAATACGTAGACGTGCTTCCAACCAATCCACAGGTACTTACTTACTTTCAATCCATTTCAAGTCAGTCGACGTTGGCTTAGAGTGAAATTGCAGTCAAAACTCATGATCCATCAGAAATGCTACGTAGCATCTCTTACGCCCTTGGGAAGTAGGGCAAGCAACAATGTTCCTTGTTGTTCAATTCATTATTGTAAGGGCTGCAGAAGTTAAAAGATTTATTACTAGGATGTACAGTTACTAATCATGTTTCATTAGTATTTAACTTTTTACACTACACATTATTAATATTATTACTTCAATGTTTTATCATTATCATCATATAAGTGTTGTCCCATTGTGCATTTGCAAGACCATACTTACTTACTTACTTACCTAGACTATTAATCGTTAATCGATTTTAGCGATTAAATTTATTTTTAATGATTAATCGAAGGCTATTACGTAAGGTACCCTGGTATTATTGCCCTTGTGATTTATAAATCCAACATTGTCAACAAAACACTTTGCTCACTAGAACCTAGCAGTGCTCACATGCTGGTTTGTTTACGTAATTGGTTGAAGGAAGACATTTAACTGAAAAATTTAAACACGACTACTAATATGAACAAATAACTACTTAAGGAACTGCTAACTAGCAGTGATACTATTAAAAGATAAACAATGAATAATGTTGATGTTGTATTTGCCATTACTTATTGGGGAATACATTTTATTCACAATTAACTATTAATAAATAATTAATTCTTAAATATTTAACTATTAGAATTTTTTAATCGTTCAGAGCCATAAATACAATACAATTACTAGTTACTATATCTACACAACCCTAAATACAATACAGTTACTAGTTACTATATCTACACAGCCCTAAATACAATACAATTACTAGAACTTTACTATATCTACACAGCCCTAAATGCAATACAACTACTAGAACTTTACTATATCTACACAGCCCTAAATGCAATACAACTACTAGAACTTTACGATATCTACAAAGCCCTAAATACAGTACAATAACTAGTTACTATATCTACATTCTACAATTATGATTTTTAGATGCGGCCAGCTGCGCCATTGTCAAATTCTTGGAGATCGAGTCGACGGAAGAGTCGAGCAATGGCTGGATGCTCTTGAGCACTATCAATCTCCTGTCGATGGGAGCAGACAGTGTCATTGACTGCATGACAGTCGCCTCACTGCCGTCGACGCTCGTCAAATGCCTCTATCTCTTCTTTGACCTGCCAGACGTTAGGGACGCCGACTGTCTCGAACCCGGATGTGAATTTACACCGCGAGAGAGACGGGTTCTGCTGCAGAAAGTTTTCGTACAGGTTAAGTCGTTATTTGATTAATTATTATTATTATCACACGCATTTATGTACGTATGTATGTATCTATATATTGTATGTAATCAGGCACGTAGCAAGACTTAAATTCATGGGGGCAACCTCACAGACCATTGGCAAAATCCTGGTCATTGGGATCATTAGTCAATCGAAGTTGCAACTGCCTCCTCGTGCCTCCATGTAGCTACGTCTATGTATGTAATATATTGAAAGTAAACATTTGTTGTACATGACAAAAGCATATATTATTGTTGTTTTTGTTGGTGTTGTTGCTGTTGTTGTTGTTGTTGTAATGTTCCGGTTGCAAAATGCTTAGTGTGGATGGGCCAGCTGGCCCTCGGCTCCGGGTTGCCCCGACAAGGTTTCCCACTAGGCAACCACGTTATTATTATTGTTATTATTACTATTATTATTTTTATTATTATTTATTATTATTATTGTGATGCAGTAACCATCTCAGGGGATGAGGATTGAACCCGTTCTCTCTGCATTACAATCCGAATGCTCTAACCAGTCGTCCACTGTGTCTCAAACGTCGTGTACACTGTATATTTAGAAATGTGTATGCTGTTTGTTTAGAAATGTGTATTTTGTATGTTTAGAAATGTGTATGGTGTATGTTTAGAAACGTGTATTTTGTATGTTTAGGTGCTAGTACGACTCTGCAACCACGCCTCCCCGGCCGAGGAACTGGCGCGAAAGGACGACCTGACATTACTGTTTAGCGCCATAACCAGCTGGTGCCCACCGCACAACGTCGCCTGGCGCAAAAGTGCCGCCGAAGTCCTGATGACGCTGTCGCGTCATGGTCTCACGCCCAATGTTGTGCAATACATTCACAGTAAGTCTGGGTCGCAGTCGACGTTTCATTTGTCTTAAAAGGTGTTGACATGTCTTTGTTCCAAGTGTTTTGTGCCTTCTCCTGGTGGCGCTGGATGGTGCTGTTGATTGAATTTCTGTGTATCTCACTATTTGTCCACAGTTTTCAATGCTCTGTGTTTTGTTGTTATTTGAGAAGTGTCATCTTTGGTGAGCAGTGTCATCTTTGGTAAGCATTGTCATCTTTAATGAGCAGTGTCATTATTGGTGTGAATTGTCATTTTTGGTGAGCAATGTCATATTTAATTAACATTGTCATCTATGCTGCACAGCTGCAGTGTAATGCCATTTCGTGTCTTCGTTTGTTGGCGTGTGTCTATCTTTGCCGTTGGTTTGAATATTTGTGCGGCTTTTACCGGGTATAACACCGTTTGCTGCAAATCAGACACGTTTCTAATTTATTCATTTGCTTTGTACTGTATTGTATTTGAAAAGTTGTAAAGTGCCTCTTACAGTATAAACTATTCAGAGTCGCTCTCAGGGTGACATCCCCGAGGGAATAAAAAGTCAAACCGATGCTGCAAGGTACATGCCCTTGCTGTTGATTTTCTAGGTAAAGGCTGCGTTGCACTGTGCATTGACAACATGCAACGCGTGCAGGAGTTGTCGCCGATCGAGCTCGTCGAGATGTTTGTGACCGTCTTCTGTTTCCTGAAGGACTCGAGCGATGTTTCCCAGATGCTTCTCGATGACTTCAGGACGTGCAATGGATATCTATTCCTCTCTGAATTCCTTATCAAGTATGCACTGAGAGGGTTGCCTCTGTCTTTGCTAAGTTTGCACATATCAACTTACAATCAATCAATCAATCAATCAATCAATTGCGCCTCTGATTGGTGTGCACTGCGAGAGACGCTGTATAAATTGATAGATACAATACAATATATTTATTGGTCCAACAGAAGAACATTTTCAAGTCTAGTACTTCCATTTCTTGGGAAACAAGAATAGTTCCACATTGGGGACAAAAGGTAGACCTGAAGGGACCTAGGTCCTGCTAATTAGGGCTCCTTAATTACCAAGTGAGTTCAGCGATGGCAACTGAAGCTACAGGCTTTGCTACAAGTCAAAAGTTGATGGTTTCATAGCATTATTCATTCATTATTATTATTATTATTATTATTATTATTATTATTATTATTATTATTATTATTATTATTATATTAATTTTATTATTATTTTTATTCATTATTATTCATTATTCAGCATTAGACAGTAAATACAGCAGCAGTCATTAACTTAACTAAACTTAGCTAAACAATACTATTGCATGACAGTACAATGATGGTTTTCATTGCATTTCTCAGCATTAAGCAGTAAATACATAGATACATATATTCATACATACATACACACATACATACACACTTACACACATACATAGATACATACATATATACATATGTACGTACATACATAATTACTTACATATATGCATACTTAAACACATAGATATGTACACACATACATACAATTGTTTACGTACAATTGTTTAGACATACATACGTTAAACTTTTAAACATTGTTCTGTATGAATTTCACTTACATTACATTACATTATGTACATTACACATAGGATGGAGAAAAATGATTCTGAGGAGTCGATCCAGGCCCTGCGTAATCTGGTTCTGCTGATTGGATCACTGTGCACCTGTGGCTTCAACGAACTGAAGCCAAGCCAGAAGACCGGTTCTCTCTTCCAGATGCCCGGATTTACGATTCCACAACCGGCTGGCTCTGGTCAGTGGTTGTTTCTATAATAATCTTCGTTTATTATTTCCAACTGACACACCGCAGTATGATTACAATTCATAGTATGAATGGATTATCACAAGTTATTACAGGAGTCGAATTTAACTGTATGGCAGCCATGCTAGGCGCCCATCAGTCATCACATGCTACTGTTCATTTTACCAATGCCATCTGGCGAATGAAAGGCTGAGTCGACCTTAGGGACGGTAGCGGGAAGCGATCCCGTAGCGGGAAGCAATCTTCTGCTCTTCGTGCCATTACCCTAAACCCCCCTCTCCTACTTCCTTCCTACTTCCTTGTTTACAATAAAACAAAGTAAATGAACATATCTGAGGACTTCAGAAGACTTGGACTATCATTGAGAGGAGCACTGTACTTGACAAATGACCGAGGACAAATGGCTGGCATCAGGAATTGATGATGATGATGGTGTCTTGGGTTAAACTGTGGGGCAGAATGTCGTAGTTTTGGCAGATGATCATTTTCTTCCGTCACTTTCTCACTTGCCTATTTGCTCATTCACTCAGTCATTTACTTTATAATTTAATCACTTATTCACCCATTCAGTTGGTCATTTACTTTACAATTTAATCACTTATTCACTCATTCAGTTGGTCATTTATGTGCTCATTTAATCATTTATTTGCTCATTCACTCGGTCATTTACGTTCTAATTTAACACTTATTCACTCATTCAGTTGGTCATTTACTTTATCATTTAATCACTTATTCACTCATTCAGTTGGTCATTTACTTTATAATTTAATCACTTATTCACTCATTCAGTTGGTCATTTACTTGCTCATTTAATCAATTATTTCTCATTCACTCATTCATTTACTTGCTAATTTAATCAGTAATTCACTTGCTCGTTAAATCGTTCATTTGCTCACTCATTAAGTCATTTGTTCATCTGCTCATTTCCTCATTCAGTCATTTGCCCACTTCACCCCTTCACTTATTCATTTCGTAAATTTATATAGCACCTCGTCGAGATACAGTGAAAGCTTTTTACAGTCCCAATTTTGGAAACCACTATGGTTGTGATAGTAAGGAAGGTACCTAAAACAGTAAACGTCTCAGGGGAAGAGGCTCAAACCCGTACTATGCTCGTCACATGATGAGCGCTCGAACGAATCTTCTTCATCGTCGTTGTCATCTTCCTCTTCTTCTTCTTCTTCGTCCTCCTCCTTCTCCTCCTTCTTTTCTTCTTCCTCCTCCTACTTTTTGGAACTCTCTTCCTGTGTCTCTACGCTGTGCTCAGTCGCTTGGGTCATTTCGTTCACGGCTGAAAACTTACCTCTTTCAAATTGCTTATCCACCGTAGACTGTCTCTCTGTCTCTTACGGACTGATCTTTTGGATGTTGACCTGATTACGGCTTGGTTTTGGTGTGCCATCGGTTGATGGGTTGTTCATTAGACACCGGCGCAATACAAGTTGCTAATTACATTACATTTGTAAACATATACAATACATTGAGATTTCTGAGTATGACAGTGGTGCAACCGTCTTTCATGTAACTCGGTGGTGGAGGGTGTTGTTTATCTAGACCATTTGCCTTGAAGCAGTCCAGAATTTGGCCTTTTGGGTTGAAATTAAGCAGCTGCTGATAGCCTTCCAGTGCAACTGATAAAGTTCAAAGGTCGCTGAGCTGTACTGAATTGCATTGTGTCTGTTGGTGCGTTGGACTGAGACTTGCGAATTTGATCTTGCATAGAAGCGATGATTGATTAATGCACTGTGAATTACGGTAATGGAGCTATATAAGTTTGAAGATTTGATTAGATTATTGTGTTGGATTTTGCATTTATTTAGCACCTTTTGTAGCACGCCGAATTTTGACCTGATTACCTGATTTGCGCCTCTGAATAGTCTATGCTGCGAGTGGCGCTCTGCAAATGTTTAGATACGATACTGCTTTTTTTTATGTGCCAGTGGTTGATAATAATAATATTGATCTTCATTTATTATTTCAAACTGAGACACCGCAGTATGATTACAAGTTATAGTATGAAAGCATGATGACAAGTTATTACAGGAGTCGAGTTTAACTGTTTTGGCAGCCATCATGTCCTACTGCTCATTTTACCATCTGGCGAATGAAAGGCTGAGTCGACCTTTGAGAGGGTAGCTGGTTGCGTTAGACACAGGTGTTGTACAAGGTGATGAATAGCAACGATAATAAAAGTGCGTTAATGAGCTGCTGTGAAAGAGCACTATCCAGTTTGAAGTGTGCAGATTGCATTGCAATTATTCTGTTGTTGGGCACGGTGGTGTAGGGGTATGTTCGGTGCCTTGCAGTTGCAGCCGGAGGGTTGCAGGTTCGAATCCACCTCAAGCCGTACGCGTAAGGACCTTGAGCAAGTCCTTTGCGCACAATTGCTCTGCAATATAATTGCTTCTGTGCCGCCGAGGCGTGTGGCACTTCTGAGCTTGTGGCAACCTTAGTAAGAAGGGCGATATCAAAGATCAGTTGTATTGTGGGACGCGGTGGTGTAGGGGTATGTTCGGTTCCTTGCAGCCGGAGGGTTGCGGGTTCGAATCCACCTCAAGCCGCCGCGTAGGGACTCTGGGCAAGTCCTTCACTCGCAATTGCTCATGCGCTTCGGCGTGAAACTCCGATTCAGTGTCCGCGCTGTAGTCGGGAGCGCCTCTGAGTAGAAATCTTGAAGAGGCGATATAACAAGTGACCTTAATAAATAAATAAATAAAATAAAATAAATAAATAATTGTATTGTATTGTATGTCGGACCTATTATAATGGAGTGTGAGTGTAGACAAGTCATTGGGTAAGGGAAGAACCGTTCGTAATCGCAATCATAAACTCCAAATTTCTAAAGTGCTACTCTAAAGCTAAGCACAAAGCACCAGCTTATTCACGAGAACATGTATGAAACTGGTATTAGTTTGTCCAGAGATCAGTGTTCAGTGGAGATCCAAGTCCAGAGAGCGGCAGGGCTGCTGTTACGGCAGGTTTGATAGTAGGAGTGCTCTTTGGGTGGAGTGGGTGGAAAATAGGGTTAGATGAGGAAAGAATTCCCCTTATTGGGAACTGCCCCATCGTATCTCGGACCCTTGTGTATCTCTGCCTCATCTATTCTTGGTCACAGGTCCTTCTGATCGGCCGCACATGGTGTCCTTGTCGTCCCTCAGGCTAGGTTGTCCACTACCCAGCACAGAAGTTCTGCCATTGTTGGCCCTGTATCCTGGAATAGTCTTTTTTTTTTAAATCAGAACTTCAGAAGTGAGCTAGTCGCTTTCCTTGTTCTGCAAGTGCTTGAAGTCTGTTATGTTTGATGGTGGGGCCTCCGTGTTTGGTTGGGAGGCTGCTTATGAGTTTTTCTTAGAAGTTGTGCTGTACAAGTTTTCAGAACTTTATGTTATTGTTATAAATGTTAATCAAAAGTTGTACAGACAGTACAGTATTTGAGGAAGAGTGGTGCACAGTTGAAATATTTTAGGCACTGATCTAAGCTAGAAGTCTAAAGTTCCAATACGAGTAATGTAATTGAACATTTATATAGCACCCCATCAGGATATCTACTCAGAGGTGCTCTCTGCGCTAGCCTATATGATGTTAAATGTCATTACGAACGAATATATTGCATCAGTTAGCAAAACAATTATGCACAGTAGGCTTTTGTTTAAGAAGTATGTATGTTACGTGTTTAAGAATAAATTTGATTTTATTGTCTTTCTGTGACTGAAGGTCGGCAAGGCAAGTAGAGCACATTGCATAGTTTTATGGTTTGGGTTTACTTTAGGAGTCTGTAGAATTTACTTACAGCTTTTCCCATACCTTGGAGCCTGCACGTAGCATGCCTCATTCAAATGCTATTTCCTAAGTAATATAGACAATGGCACCACAAGGCATTTACAAAAGCGGAAGTATGCACGTAATTTAAATTGTTTACATATATTTAGGCCAGTCTTTCGCAATGGTTTCTTAGGTTCAACCGCTATCTGAAAATTCAATAAACAAGCCATAATTTGCCCATAATTATATTTAATAGCAATTCTGTCATCTTCACTAGGCTCGATTTAGTGATAGTAAGTACTTGATCATCTAGCATTATTTTAAAGGGACCATTTATTCATGGGCTATAAAACCAGCAATAAATAGCAGATACCGGTTGGTTTAATCTAAATTTCAGTAATTTTAGCTAGTTATTCAAGTCACTTTATGGCTTTCTTTTTCTGGACAATTAAGGACAATACCTTGATATCTTGCAAGAACTTTGCAACATTGTTATTTTACTGAGGAATCTGATAAAGGTCCCAGTGGCAGCAGTACCGCTATGTGGAGGCTCCAATGTACTTCTAATTTACTTACTTGTAGTCACCGACGTGATTAGTTTTGGGTGTGTTTTTAGTAATTAATTAATTTAGTTTTTAGTAATTTTGTTAGTAGTCTAGCTGATGATGGTGTGTTCTAAGTTTACACATAAGTTCTGATTTTTGAAGCTGGCCGTTATAAATTTTTATAGTTTTAGTTGTACTTGCTGGATATTATAAAGGGCATTTTCTTTAATAGGTTTCCATTTTCTGGGTATGAATAGTTGTGCATTGAAACCTCATCACAAACACTTGCATTGTGCCACTGTTGAAACAGCTATTGTTGTTGTTATTATAATAATTATTATTATTATTTGTTGTTGTTGTTGTTTTTATTATTATTAATTTTTTTTAATTCTTATTATTTTTATTATTGTTATTATTAAATTCGTTTATTTGCACTCAAGACAGCTGACACACCCCAGCTGATTGCAACAAGTTCAACATAATAATAAAGATAGAGTTCAAAATATATAACAATGGTTCAAAGAGATGGAACTGTTGTTATTATTATTATTATTATTGTTATTATTATTATTATTATTATTATTACAAATTCAAGTAATGAATATTATTATGTGGTACAATTTGTCAAAGAATCAAATTATTGGCATCGATTTCCGGTATAGGACACGAGGAATATAATTTCTGTTGTCCAGAGTAGCACACAGTTTGAGTTGTCTCCCAGTCTGTTTGTGAAGGAGTTTTTGTATAAATTTTTGTTCTAGTCTTTGCAAAGTTTCTCTGTTCTGCTTTGTGTGAAATAAAGTATATAAAATCATGACATTGAGGCCACATTAAAAAGCTGTGGATCCAAGAAATGTGGCTGCCAGACACTTTGTCGTAACGTGTATCTTGATATGTGGCGCTGTATGGAAATAGCCCTCAGATTTAATTAGGTTGACAATGCGACATGCTTAAAGCAGAGCATTATTGAACTTGACGTTTCTACCAAGGCCTGAGTTATGAGGGGTTTCTTGTGTAGCTTATATTCTGCTGAGACTGCCTTGTTCATTGGGTCCATAGCTGGTAGTCTGGTACACATTGTGAGAAAGAGAAACACAGACAAAATGCACAGAAAGACAGAAAGATAGACACAGGCAGACAGACAGACACACAGACAGACACAAACAGGCAGTCAGGGAGACAGATAGACAGACACACAGACGATAGACACACGTACAGACATGAACAGACAGACAGACACAGACAGATGCACATATAGGCACATATACAGACACAGACAAACAGAGACACACTCAGACAGACACAGACAGACAGAGAGATAGATACAGACACAGACAGACAAAGACACACTCAGACAGAGAGACAGACTCGGAAACAGACAGACACAGAAATAGACAGATACAGACAAAGACAGACAAGGACAGAGACAGACGTAGAACAACAGGTGGCCATGCTATGGCGCTATATCAGGGCAAGAACTCTTAGTTCCTCTTTAGAAAAACATTAGCTGATTTGCATAATTATTTGCATATTATTTTTAACTGTTGGACAAATTACCAAAATGTGCTGTAATAGATATGTAAATGAAACTCTCCTTATAGTAAAGAACACCGACACGGTGTGACAGTGTGACACGGAGGATGGAAAAAGAGCGAGCCGAATTCCAGGAATAAAATAAAGAGATTGTAAGGAATGCTGAGAAATTGCTGGCAAAAAAACCATCCCAGACTATCTGAAATATCTGAAAAATGTTGTTGGAACACGACCCAGAAATTGCGAAGACTTTCCTGCGTAGGAGAAATTCGCGTCTAAGGAATTTGAGAGTTTGTCGACACAAGATAATCGAGTGCATGCTTGTGCTTTTTTGTGCTTCACAGGAAACATCTGTAGACAATTCTGATGCCTTTATGTGCTGGATAGAATTTGCCTTGCCAGCTTTTCCACGGCGTTAGATAATGATAATAATAATAATATTTGTTTATTAATTCAAACTGACAAGTATGCCGTAAGATTACATGATATAGTAGTAACAGATGATAACAAGTTTGACAGGAGTCGAATTTAACTGTATGGCAGCCTGCAAGGCGCCCATATGTTCTACTGCTAATTTTACAGTCACCACCTAGGGAGTTGAAGGCTGAGTCAACCTTATGGGGTTAGCAGGTATCAAACAGGACATAACATCACTTGGACTAACAGTATGGGCAGTAATGGACTTGACAAATGACCGAGGACAATGGAGATCATTTAATCATACCCATCGCCGCCAAATGGCTGGCATCAGGAACTGATGATGATGACGACAGCCAGGCCGCACTTAAAAACGGGTTATGGCTGTCTTACAAGCTAGCTTTAATATATGGGGCTTCTCTTCTTTTATAGTACAGTTATACTTTGGTCCCTTCTGTTTGATCTTCCTATCTACAGTGAACATAGTGTAGCTGAGTTTATTTAAATGGTGCTAATTGGTTTTCACTTGCTCAACTTGGTTTATTTGGCTTGCAGCATGCACTGTTTGACTGTAGCTGTTCATGATAGATAGCCTTTGATTTTTGGATAATTCCGAGTTTCTTTACTAGTTTGGCTTCCTGTTGTTTTCTGGTCTAGTACTTTATAGACTGAGCTTTGGGGAAAGTTGTGGCTTTTATTTTTTATTACTCATGGACCGAATTGGAAGAAATGTGCTTATCTCTACTGTGTGGGTGGATGGATGGGGAGTTTGGTGGGTGGGTGCTTGGATAGGTGGGTGGATGGATTTGTGGGAGTTGGGTGGGTGGGTGTATGGGTGGGTGGGTGGATGAGTGGAAGTTGGGTGGATGGATGGATTGGTGGGAGTTGGGTGAGTGGGTGTATGGGTGGGTGGATGGATGGATGGATGAGTAGGAGTTGGGTGGATGGATGGATGGGTGGGTAGGTGGATGGATGGATGGATAGATGAGTGGGAGTTGGGTGGATTGATAGGTGGATGGGTGGGTGGATGGATGGATAGATGGACGGTTGGGTGGAAGTTGGGTGGGTGGATAGATGGATAAGTGGGTGGGTGGATGCAGTTTATCGATAATTGCCCTCTCGTCGTCGAACCACTTGACGTCTGAGGAGAGTCTCCTGTGTGTGTGCCTCAGCCAGAACTTCCTTCCGCTGAAGTTCCTGCGCCTCAGAGGATAATTACTGATTGAGGAGCAATATAAACAAACATTAGCTGTACCATGTGCTCCAGATATAACCACAGTTGTTACTTGTGGACTCCAGTTATGGTTTTTCGTGTCTACTGGACTTTTGGATGACCCTGAAAGGTCGCTAAAGGATTGTCTCTTGATGTGACGGAACTCTACACCAAACACTACATTTTGAACACTAATCTTTTGTATCCTGATATGACAAGACTACAGCATTTATGCTACATTTCAAGCCATACATTACATACAACAGTAGTTTAATTTTTTACTGTGTAACACAATACATTTAAACTTTGCCCATTGTCTTCTCTCAAAAGGAGCTTTATGTATATTCGGATACATGCATGCATATATACAAACATACATACATACATACATACATGCATACACACATGCATACATGAATGCATCCATATGTGCTTGCATGCATAGTTTTGCATACATAAATTCATGCAGACATACATATATGCATGAATAAATGCTTACATACCAGGTACATAAATACACACATACATACATACATGCATGCATACATGCACACACACACACATACACTCATGCATACACATACATACATACACACACTCACATGCCATACATACATACATTCATACATAGTTCTGAACAAGTTACTCTAGATGGTTGTTCTTCTTTTGTAGGTCTAAGCGTTCGTAACTTACAGGCATTCCAAGTCCTTCAGACCGTCTTCTTAAAGGTACCAGCATCAGTGTTAATGCTCTCTCTTTGTACGTACAGATGCATAAACACACACACACACACACACACACACACACACACACACACACACACACACACACACACACACACACACACACACACACACACACACACACACACACACACACACACACACACACACACACACACACACACACACACACACACACACACACACACACACACATACACACACATACACACGCACACACTTACGCACATACAAATACACACACAGAGGAGGACCAGATACATTTATAACTTTGTGTTACTTTACCGTACATATATCAACTTTATGTATACATTTTAACTTATTTTATATATGTTATTAACTTATTTGTGGGACGCGGTGGTGTAGCGGTATGTTCTGTGCCTTGTAACCGGAGGGTCGCAGGTACAAATCTACCTCAAACCACTGCGTAATGACCCTGGACAAGTTGCTCAACCACAATTGTTTGTGAGGAAGGCAACGGGAAACCACCTCACTCATCTCATTCCCCAGGTGGCATAAAAGCCAACGGACCTGCCTTTGGGCAGAGAACTCATCATCATCATTATCTTATTTATAATATTATGTTGAAGAGTTAATTATTATTAACAGAACATCTGCACTATAGATGGGCAAAATGACCCTTATGGGAAAATCCTCCGTTCCTTCCTGTTCCTTCCTGGTAGCCATGCTTCCCTCTCACTCTCCCTCCATCTATCCCTCCCTCCCTTTTTTTCTCCTTACATGTCTTCCTCCCTCGCTTCCCTTGTTCCCTCCATCCATCCCTGCCTCCTTTCCTCCCTACCTGCCTACCTAGTTCTGTGTCTCTTTGCTGCATTCTTTCTCTGTCTCACTGCTTCTGTCTCTCTGTCTGTGTCTGTCTGTCTGTCTTTTTGTCTGTCTTTGTACAGTGGTACTGATTTGTCCCTTATCACATGCAAGATGGTGCTGGCTTTAATCGCCTCTTGTCTAAATCGAGTGGCATTAGATAATAATAATAATAATAATAAAATTGCCCACTATGCCCGAGATGGAAGAGGGATAGCCTTTCCAGTTTTACTCGATTAATAATAATAATAATAATAAAAATAATAATTATAATAATATTCGTTTATTAATTATTGCTTCTTGTCTAAATCGAGTCGGCGCAATTACCCGAGCTTAGATTACATCGCCATTGAACAGTAATTACTAATTAATCAATCAATCAGTCAATTAATTGATCAAACTAATTAATCAATAATTAATACTTTCGGTCCACCGCTGCTGGTGTCTAATGCACGGCGGCATCAGCCAAAAACAATCCGTAATCAGGTCAGTATATGGCAGTATGGGGAAGGGAAAGATGGAGGGAGAGTGTTAGGGAAGCAAGGCTAACAGGAAGGAACAGAGGAATTTTCCCTGTAGGGTCATTTTGCCCAACTAACGTCGTGCAGGTGTTCTGTTAATAATAGGGCTGTGGATTTTAACAATGAATTAATCAATTAATCGTTAAAAATTTGAAAAGATTAATTTCGGCTTGTTCGATTAATTATTTTAACTTATTTCATGATGTTGAGCTACCCATTTCTAGAGTAAACAATATGGCGAACAATGATAATGTGAAACGTTTGAGTGGAAAATTAAGCGATCATTTTGCATTTAAGGTAAATGCTGATAGAAAAGTCGAAGATGGCGACAAAATTAACTGTCCTCATTGCAATAAACAGTCCAATTTGAAGGTTTTTTGTAGAAAGAAAGTTGTAACCAACTCAGAGACTAAATTTGCAACAGTTTTTCACGTCTGACGTAACATATAAAAACTAATCGAACTTAATCAATTAATTGAAGTTAAATTTTGGAGATTAATCGATTAAATTTTTTTAATCAGTACGAGCCCTAGTTAATAATATCGCATGACCATTACCTACCTCTTGCAGATAATCTACTGCACCAGACGTTTTTATTTAGAATGTTGTACTCGTATTGACAGTTGATTGTTTTTAAGACAAAGGTACACCAGAGTGCGGATATGCAATTAGTTTAATAAAGAATATACTTACTTACTTACTGTTCAGTATATAAAGGTGTTTTTCTTATTGTGCTAGGCGTCGTCCAGTCAGCTGTGTACAACTATTCTGGACGTGATAAGCAGTCTTTATCACCAGGACAACAGCAACTACTTCATCCTTGAGCCACAGAACACTCTGTCGCAGTTCGCGGAGAAGATTCACATCAAACCACCCGACATACAGGTAGGTGACTTGATTATTATTATTATATTCATTTATTGGCACATAAAAAACATCTGACACACCGCAACTGATTACAGCTAGTTCAAAAGAATAATAAAAATAGAATCAAAATATAAAACTAATATTAACAGCAAGGTTCAAACAATAGAATTTAGTGTTAAATGGTACATTTTGACAAAGACTCTCAGATTATTGGTACCATTATTGGTATTGACGTTTTCGTTCATTAATGACACTTAACATCAGAATAGGCTAGTGCAGAGAGCGCCTCTGAGTAGTTACCTTGAAGAGGCGCCATATAAATTCTCAGAATGAAGAATGAATACAGGTGGATATGCAGCTCTTTGTAGTGAGGTTTGTAAAAGATGCCAAATACTTAGTCAAAGAAATACATATATATGTAAGGTAAATATTGGAATTTGTTTATTGCACATGACAAATACTATGATTACAGCCATGTATTGGCAAGTACTGTGCAAGAGGAGCCCAGAAAAGCTAATAGCTTATACTAACCTTGGCCCCTCTTTCGTGATTATTACTGAATGCATGTGTCTGTTACTTAATTAGTCCTTTAATTATAGTAATAACAATAATAATAACAACAATGGTAATAATCAAGGTAAATAATGTGCGACTCTTTGTATGCAGCACTGTAGTGAGATTTGTAAAAGATGCCAAATAATTGACCAAAGAAATACATACTTACTCTTTCCAGTATACATAGATACATCTCAACAATTTGACAACAGCTTGTCTGCTTTGTTAATTTCAGGCCAAGTTCTTTGAGATCATCGAGTTCATTGTCTTTAATCTCAACTTTGTTCCGTGCAAGGAGCTTATCAGTCTGAGCATTCTCATCAAAACCAACCAGTGAGTGGAAGCTTATTTTCTCCTCCAAATATTGCACTGACTACATGCAAGATCAGTTAATCAAACTAAGGAACAAGGCAAACGTTTATTTATAATTATTTATCCATTCTGATCTAATCTCAGTAGTGTTGTAGTTAGTGTGCTGGACTGTCTATCGAGAGGTCGGGGGTTCAAATCCCCACCAGGGCAGAAATTTGGGATTTCTGCTTGACCTGCGCTCTAGCCAACTCAGCTATAATGAGTACACTGTCTCGGTGGGAAGATAGATGGTGAAGGAGAGGACTGGCCGCCCGCCCTCATATGCCGAGGCTAAGAAAATGAAGTCGCTAACACTTCATAACCGTGGCTACCTCAGGGCTAGCTTAAGGAACTGCTTTTCTTCTGCTAGTCTATTCTAATGGCTCCTGTAGTGCGGTTGTGGTAATGACCAAGTTGGCTGCTTCCAGTGCAGTGAAGTAGCAACAAAAATTCTTACTTCTTTGCCAAAGCTGGATTGAAATGATCCAATAGATCAGAGAATCCATAAGCCAGGTTACGGTGGGTAGCAAGGTGAAAGAGATGAATAGCTCTTCCATTGCGCTGAATACTTGCCAGGGTTGCCACGGATCCTGGAAAATCTGGAAAGTCATAGAATAATATTAGACCTTGAAAAATTTAAAATTGTGCGTTCCTTTGTTCTTGTAGTAGCCTCCAGTGTAGCGCGTTGTGCATGAGGACGCTGCTGAAACTGTTGCAACATCACATCATGTACAAAGACGTCTTTCGAGAAGTCGGTCTTCTTGAGGTCATGGTCACGTCACTACATCGCTACGCTGCACTACTCAAGGATCCATTCAACGGAAGCGGTCAGAAGACGTGCCTCCTCTCATTTCAACGGATGTCTTAATCATTTTATTATTTGAATTCTGAGATTTATTAGTCTACATTTCTTGTGCGTCTTTGAGTATCTCATAGTTATTTGATTTGTTTGGATAGTATTGTATTGTATTGTATTTAAAAATTTGTAAAGCTACTGTTACAGTATAAGCTATTCAGAGGTGCTCTCAGCGTGAAAGCCCTGAGGGAATAAAAAAAGTCGCCAAGCAGCAGGCAGATGAGGGAGAGAGCCCTGCCAAAATCTTAGAACGTATAAAGGAGAAAGGTCATTTCAAGAGGAAGGACCCACTGTAGTGAGTTTGGGTTCAAATCCTGCCAGGGTAGAAATTTATGTCAGGATTTCTGCTCACCTGTGCCCTTAGCCGACTCTGATGTAATGAGTACACTGATCGCACACTGTCGGTGGGAGGATGATACGGTGAGGGAGAGGACTGGCCACCTGCCCTGATACGCCGAGGCTAAGAAAATGAAGTCGGTAACACTTCATACTCATGGCTGCCTTTTGGGGTTAGCTTAAGGGACTAATCTTCTTGGTGGGTTAATTTCGTCGATTCCTGTTGTTGTGTCTCAGAATTTCAGACAGTTTGCCTTTTTAACATTTGTACAACTTAAAGATATTCTAACGCTCTGGTATGTTACATTTGTTCAGTCTTTTTATAACATTTTTGCAGTTTCTCTTCTCTAGGTTATCTTGACGTGACTAACACATTTGTGCATGTTTCTTTGCAATTCTGCATCTTGCGTTCGTTTCCTTTAAGCTCCTTTCTGTTTGTTTTATAGTAGTTAAATAACATTTAAACTCGTTTCTTGATGTTACAGAGGCTGATTCAATTCCTGAACTGGAACAGACGATGGGATTTCTTGTGATGGACGCTCTTTGTCTTCTGCTTAACGGAAACAACAGCAATGCCAGTTCGTACTAACTACTCTTTCGAAATTGTGTCAAAATTTATGCTGCTATAGTGTCTAATTTTCTGTTTCTGCATCCCTCTGACTGATCGTGTGCTGTTGTTTGTCAAGGCGCCCTTGTAACGACATGTGCTGTGTTACGGTGCCATAGAAATTGTCGTTATTATTATTATTATTATTATTATTATTATTATTATTATTATTATTATTATTATTATTACTGATGTGCCTAATTTTCTGTTTCTACATCCCTCATGTGTGCCTAATTTTCTATTTTCACATCCCTTAGGTGTGCCTAACTTTCTATTTCCGCATCCCTCCGATGTGTCTAACTTTCTATTTCCACATGCCTCAGTTGTGCCTAATTTTCTATTTCCACTTCCCTCAGGTGTGTCTAATTTTCTATTTCCACATCCCTCAGGTGTGTCTAATTTTCTATTTCCACATCCCTCAGGTGTGTCTAACTTTCTGTTGCCATATCCTCCAGGTGTTTTCCGGGAGTGTGGAGGTGCACGCTGTGCTCACAACATGGTGCCATACAAGGTCTGTCGGAGTCAGGTGCTCAACATTGTCCAGCAGCTCGTCCTGTGCAACGGGGGAGACGATGACATGGGAACCCTTCTTGGGCTCATGCACACCACACAGACGACTGCCCTCGAACTGAAAATGCACATTCTAAAGGTACATGAAAAGCAGTATGTATGGTTGTGTATGTGTATATTGTATGTATGTACGTCTCTATGTATGTATGTATGTATGTATGTATGTGTGTGTGTGTTTGTATTATATGTATGTATGTTTGTATGTATGTATGTAGGCATGTATGGATGTATGTATGTCAGCATGTATGGATATGTATATGTATGTAATACGTATTGTATGTATACTATGTATTGTATGTATGTATGGATACTATTATTATTATTATTATTATTTATATTATTATTATTATTATTTATAAATGTATGTGTGTGTGCATGTATGTACAATTGTACATCTGTATATATGTATGTAGGCATGTGTGGATGTATGTATGTAGGTATGTGTATGTATTGTATGTATGTATCTATGTACGTATGTATGTATCTATGTACGTATGTCTGTGGGCATGTGTAGATGCATGTATGTATTATAATATGTATGTATTGTATCCAGTTACAGCAGTATGCCGATGATACTGGTCTTCGATTAGGTTTGACATGTTCAAAAAATGAGCGTGAGTGTGAGCACATGTAAAGCCATCTCAGCTGAAACGGTTCATAGTGAGCTTTGTGTTTAATTTTGATTTGATTGCAGTCATTGTTGCAAGTTCTGAAGGAGAGTCACAGGAGTCGAACCGTTTTCCGGAAGGTTGGAGGCTTTGTCTACGTAATGTCGGTCCTCGTGTCAATGGAAGGGGCATTGGCTGACCCACCGAAATCCCCGTGGGACACGGGTAAGTTCCAGAGTTCTCGTTGTTTTGTTAATCCACATAGAGTGGCCGTTGTGCTAGTAATCTCTATGGACGGCAAAAGCAGAGAAACTAAGTGACCGGTAAATTCACAAAATAAAGAGATAAATAAATAAAATAAGATTGAAATTGATGGAGCAGATCTTATAGATGAAGGGATTAGGGTGTGACTGGTTGGCATTTTTGCTAGTTTCCAAATATGGATATCTGGCCTGCTTTTTTGCAAATCTGGATTCGATCCGATTAATCGGCAATATTTTTATTTAGTTCTAGGCACCGTTTGTTATTCCGCGATCGCAGAAATAAAGAAACAAAATCCTGTATGTTCTCACGAGATGTAATTCAAACTAGACTAATGGTTTTGTTTTTGTTATATGTTATGTTAGTCTGCAGACAGGATGTCATCAGTCTAGTAAAGCTCATGTTCAGCACACTTACGGTGGCCATGCGATTTGAACCAGCCAACGCACGATTCTTTGCCACTGAGGTAATAAACTTACTACTCTACCAGTCATTCAGTCAGTCAATCACTCAGTCATTAAGTCATTCAGTCAGTCAATCATTCAGTCAGTTATTCAGTCATTCAGTCAGGCATTCAGTCAGGCATTCAGTCAGTCAATCATTCAGTCAGTTATTCAGCCAGGCATTCAGTCAATCATTCAGTCAGTTATTCAGCCAGGCATTCAGTCAGTCAATCATTCAGTCAGTCAATCATTCAGTCAGTCAGTCATTCAGTCAGTCATTCAGTCAGGCATTCAGTCAGTCAATCAGTCATATATATACATATATATACATATATGTTTATTATCCAGCAGGTTGTCACCGCAATCTGGAAAATGCTTGGTCATTAATTAGTCAGTTTTGCTTAATGAATGCGGTAATAACATTGTGATTGTCTGGTCTGTCTGTCTCTATTCAGGTGAGATATGCCAGCCTAACGGAGGCTGTCCGACTTCTCGGCTGTTTCGGCAACGAACTTGACATCCAAACATTTCCATCACAAATCAAACCAAGCGACGAATCTCCATTTGTTAATCTCTTTCAAAATATCCACTCAGAGACATGGTTAGTAATCGTATTCATAATCCTAAACTCTTAACTTACACTCGAAAGCTCAGCGCAGGGCACCAGCTTATTCACAAGCACTGCCTCAAGTCAGAAGGAGGTGTGAGTCTGGTTGCCAGGTTGTCAGAGGGGCAGAGTAGCTAGATGTCATGTACCAATAGGTTGAGAATTGGAAGTTGGAGGATCAGACGAGTCGGGGTGTGAATTCTTTAACAGTTAACGCTTCTGACCCATTAGCTATGTCTGTTAAAGGAACAGAAATGAATGATTGAATGAATGAATGACTAATTGCCTGGGTTAAAAGAAATTACTACAAATAAACGTACAACTGTTTTTGATACTGCCCTCCTCATTCCCAAGTTCAGAAGTACACACATGTCCTTACAATAGACTCGGACAGACACCGTAGATGACCCTGAACAACTGTGCGCGTAGGACTTGCTCAAGGTCCCTTACACAGTAACTGCCTTAGGGTAGGCTTGAACCCATATCTCCTCTTTGCAAGTCGAGCACTCTAGCCAATCAGCCACCGTGTGACACTCTTTGTTACAAGGAAGTAAGTAGTTTATTCACCACTAAATAAAGCAAAATCACAATAAACGCTTATAACTCAGTGACGGTGAAGTCTCATAGGACTCGTCTCGCTCTTCACCTAATTAGTAATAGGATTATTACATTCAAATTCAAATTCAAATTTTATTAGAATCGATTCCATGAACAGCACTGAACACAATGTACACGTGTGAATACAGTCGTTAACATTGTGTAAGAAGATGCAGAAGTGTTAATAATATAGTTCGTATCCTATTTGAAAACGTTTATTAAACATTGGCTTAATCAGAACAGCCTTATCTCAGAGCTATAGAGAATCTATACACGATTGTGAACATGAAAATTGATTGATTGATTGATTTATTGATTAGATTGTGATAGTGATGTGTTGTGGGTTTTGTTTAGTATTACTGATCTGCCGCAATCTCTAATCTCGGCGACTCTACTACTGCGATATCTTCATGACATGGCTCTCGACAACTTCGACCGGTTAGTTTGGTTTGAACTGATTTTCTTGTTTTACTTTCTTGGATAACTGATTAGAACATTTGAAGCCATTTGGTACATTCAAATACCTACATGTAATCGTTTGTTCATTTTTCACATTTGTTACTATTCATTTGTTACATCTGTTACATTACACATGTTATGTCTGTTACAATTCATATGTCACATCTGTAACAGTACATTTCTTACATTTGTTACAATTCATTTGTTACATCTGTTATGATACATTTCTTACATCTGTTACTATTCATTTGTTACATCTGTTACATTACACATGTTATGTCTGTTACAATTCATATGTCACATCTGTAACAGTACATTTCTTACATTTGTTACAATTCATTTGTTACATCTGTTATGATACATTTCTTACATCTGTTACTATTCATTTGTTACATCTGTTACATTACACATGTTATGTCTGTTACAATTCATATGTCACATCTGTAACAGTACATTTCTTACATCTGTTACAATTCATTTGTTACATCTGTTATGATACATTTTTTACGTCTGTTACAATTCATTTGTTACATCTGGTATGATACATTTCTTACATCTGTTACAATTCATTTGTAACATCTGTTACAATTCATTTCTTACATCTGTTACATTACATTTGTTGCATTTTCTTATTTGTTTCGTTGTCTTGGTTGTCTCATAGGCCGACATTGTCTGGCAATGGTAACTCTTCGCCAAACATGAGACGAGCGCAGACGATGCACGATCCTTCTGGAAATCAGTCGGAGCTCGTTCCGGTCGGAACTCCGCAGCGCCGTGGAAGTATTGGGTCCCTGTCACTGGCGCTTTCTCCGATCAAACCGGAGCCACTGATCGTTCATCCGGGGGCCGTCATTTCCATGCTCCATCTCGTTCCTGCGATCTCATGTCTGGCAAATGTTCAGGTAATTTGGAATTTATAATAATAATAATAATAATCGGAGCTGGCGAAGCCGCCGAACACGCCACTGTTTCAAAGAGGGTGAAATACTCTACAATTACTACCAGTCATGACTTTGTAGCTGTCGTCATGGAAACCGTCGGCGCTTGGAGCAGCGAAGGTCTGCAATTCATATTAGAGTTGGGAAGCCGGATAACGGGTGCAACGCACGATCCACTGGAGACATCGTACTTGTTCCAGCGTATCTCAGTAGCTCTGCAACGGGGGAATGCCATCTGCCTCTCCGGAACATTGCCAACGCTCTCTGAGATCTGCTGAGATGACTTTTCAGACAATAATAATAATAATAATAATAGTAATAGTAATAGTAATAGTAATCTTTTCTTTATTGAAGCGCCTGACAAACGCACTGTGCTGTACATTTACATGTTATGCAATTGAAACAACAAATGACAGAAGACATGAATCTTAACTACTAACAGAACAGACAACCTTCTGTATTGCCAGTTAATTTGTAATTTATGCATTCTGTGTACGATTGTATTTTGTATTTATGCGTGTGTATGTCTGCTTATCTATGTGTGTTTATGTGTATATAATATGTATGTGTTATTATATATGTTTATGTTTGTATGTATGTAGTATGCAGATATGGGTAACTAATCAATTAGATTCTAATCGATTAACTAATCTATTAGACAAACAGCTAATTCTAATTGATTAGCTACAAGATTTTGCTAATTCTATTCTATCTATCTATATATCTATCTATCTATCTATCTATCTATGGAATTTATATGGTGCCCTTCAAGATAACTACTCAGAGGCGCTCCCGATTAGCAAATTTCAGTAGCTAATTCTAATCAATTAGCCAATTAGATTAACTGTGTGTCTAACTTTGGCTAATTCTAATTCTAATCAATTAGCTACAAGATTTTGCTAATTCTAGACGATTAGAAATATTAGGAGCTAATTCTAATCAGTTGGCAATTTAACTAATCGTGCCCATATCTGGTGGTATGTACGTGTGAATTTATGTGTATGTATGTCTGCTTGTTTGTATGTATGCTTGTCTGTATGTGTGTATGTATGTATGAGCACTTGTTATAGCGCCCTTCAAGATTTCTACTCAGAGGCGCTCCCGACTACAGCGCGGACATTGAATCGGAGTTTCACGCCGAAGCGCATGAGCAATTGCGAGTGAAGGACTTGCCCAGGGTCCCTACGCGGCGGCTTGAGGTGGATTCGAACCCGCAACCTTCCGGCTGCAAGGCACCGAACATACCCCTACACCACCGCGCCCCATGTATGTGCATGTGTGTGTCTGTATCTGAAGATTTATATAGCTCATTTACTTGTCCTTGTCTTTCAGTTTTCCGTTGACCTACAGTACCAGATCTGTGAGGTGATAAAGTCGTTGGTCCGTACGGAGCGCAACCAGCAGGTCATGTGTGAAGTGGGTCTGCCTCACGAGCTGCTCGCGCGAGCAACCATCACGCTCGCCGACGAGCAGCACACCATCCACCCGCCTCTGCAGTACATCTTCGAGCGACTCGCCGCTCAGTCCTTGACGCCCAAGGACCTTAGGTGGGATTGGATTCGGTGTTTTATGTCATTTGTTGATAAGAACGTTTACTGTGTCGATCAAATGCTTATGGTCATCAGCTTTAGTCTTTAGTAATAATTTAATAATAATGATAATATTCATTTATTAATTCAAACTGACAAGTACGCAGTAAGATTATGTGATATGGTGGTAACAGATGATAACAAGTTTAACAGGAATCGAATTTAACTGTATGGCAGCCTGCAAGGCGTCCATCTGTTTTACTGCTCATTTTCCAATCGCCCCTAGGGAGTTAAAGGCTGAGTCAAGATTATGGGAAATTTCAGGACTTGAATCTCTACTGAATTTAGAAAGATGTGAGATTGGTTAGACCACTCACCTTGTAAAATGCAGAGAGTACAGTTCAGAATTTAATTAAATTAATTCATTCAGGGGATTTATATAGCACCTGTTCAAGGGAACTACTCAGAGGTACTCCCAACTCCAGCACGGCCAAAAAGAACAGCTTTTAGGTTAGTATAGAACGTGTCAGAGAGCTTTAGTAATATTCCAACAGAGTATGAAAAGATCAGCTAATCTTGGCAAGCATTTATATATAACTAATTCGAGAAAAAATAATTTTGTGCTGAGTTGGTTTTAACATGCCAAAGCGCCACCTATCCTCCTCATATAATTTTATATAATTTCTAAGCCGATGGTGATTTTTCCAGGGACTTTCTCCGACTTGGTAAGCCGCTGTGTTGCGCAATGGAAGATGAAGAACTCTACGATGCCAAGCGATTGGCAAGTCTTCAGTCGACAGGACCCACGTACTCTGCAACCATCGACAAACAGCCAGACCTTCCCAAGAAGCCTCTCGAAAGCCGGTCGCGAGGGAGTGGCGGCGTCGTGGCGCTGACGAGGATCAAATGTCTGGTTTCCATGACGACCCCTAGAGACGTTCGTCTCCATGGCGCTGCCATCACGCCATCTTTTGTCGAGTTCGACATGAGTTCGGAGGGATTCGGGTGTCTGTACCTGCCGAGCATTGCGCCTCAGGGACCGGCGGCACCATCTGTTGTCTCGACGGGGATGATTGGAACGAGTGATCAGCCTGTCATTGGCGGAATTGGGTCAGGTCAGCAGAATGGGATTCCTTCGACCTTTGAAATCTATTTTGACTGAGGCGCCCTTGTAGCGGCATGGCTCTGTTACGGCGCCATATAAAATGTCATTATTATTATTATTACTGACAGTTGTTTTTTAAATTCTTAGCGATCATTTTGGATCAGCCTTCAAGCTTTGTTTAGACTGCTATAGCTGAATGAGGTGGGGCATTTAAAACCCTCTTATTTCTTCTGGGCTGTTGTGCGGGAGGCCCCAGAGTAGTTTGTGCTGTAGAGGCACTATATAGATTGATAAATACTATACAGCATATGAGATTTCTAACAGTGCTATATAAATGCTTTTAGGCACAGGTCTGGTACTTTTCTGAGGTACTCGAATTGCACTCTATCGTTTTGATTCACACATACGTACAGACATGTACAATTGTACATACATATGTACAATGTCGTACATGCATATAGACTGTCATGCTGGGAGCCCCAGGGGTAGTGCTTTTGAGGGGTTAAAAAAATGCTGTTTATAAATTACATATATACTTACATACATACATGCACATACATACAAACATACATACCTGTTTATTCATACATGCACAATGCACATACATCGATACATACACTTACATAGATACAAACACATATGTAGATATATGCACATACATACCTACACATGTGGGACACGGTAGTGTAGTGGTACGTTCTGTGCCCTGTAACTGGAGGGTCGCAGGTTCGAATCTACCTCAAGCCAATGTTCAGCGACCCTGGACAAGTTGCTCACCCATAATTACCTGTGAGGAAGGCAACGGGAAACCACGTCACTCATATCATCCCCAGGTGGCATAAAAGAAAAGCCAATGGAGCTGCCTTTAGGCAGAGAACTTATCATCATCATCATCATACCTACACAATACACGTACATACCTATAAATACATACACAGCATACATACATACATGCATGCATACACATACATACACATACCTACTTTATACACATGAACATTCATACATACATACCTATACACATATACCGTACATGAACATACAAGCATAGCGCATTGGATAACACACTGGCATAGAGAGCGAGAGGTACCGAGTTCGAGACCCGTAGGGCGGACATGCTTTGTAGGATGCTATTAGCACCATGTATTGCAGGCTGTCTGTTCTGTAAGTAGTTAAGATTTATGTCTTCTGTAATTTAATTGTGTTCTTGTGAATTGTTTAATTGTCATAATATGTAAATGTACAGCGCAGTGCGTTTGTCAGGCGCTTCATTAAAGAAAAGATATTATTATTATACATATCCACATGAACATTCATTCAAGATTGTTTGTGTGTTGAGTAGGAGAGCGGGTCTTTCCTCCTCCGTCTGGTCTGACGTATTCCTCTTGGATCTGCATTGATAAGTTCAGTTCAGCGAATGCAGATGCTCATCCGGTCCGGCTGCTGACGATTGTCCGTAGCATCCAGGGAAGAGATGACAACCTCGTCTGCCTCAACGTCTTCCTCTCGGCCCGAGATCGCTCGCTCTTTGTCTCGTCTCAGGAGACGTCTCTTCCTGCTGCAGGTATTGCATGCATATTTGTACATGTATTTATGTTCGTATTTGTAAGTAAGTAAGTAAGTAAGTATATCCTTTATTGAGAAGCACTAGCAAACGCACAGCACTGTACATGGCAAGATTAATACATTCAAACAAATAAACAAAAATTTATATATGCAACCAATGAATTGAATGAGAAGCTTTATTGTACATCATTGGGTATGTATTGTATGTGTGTATGTATGTCTGTGTGTGTATGTATCAGGTTTGTATGTGTGTGTATGTATGTATGTATTTATTTATATATTTTGTGTATATGTATTAGTCAATATATACATATATTCATTCAGACCAATATCAAAATATTTGTGTATGCATAGTTTTATTCATTTCATTCATTCATTCAAGTATTTATATAGCACCTCTTCAAGGAAACTACTCAGGGGCTCCCGACTCCATCACGGTCAATAAGAACAGTTTTCAGGCGCTTGTAGAATGTGTCAGGGAGAGAGTGACCTAGGGAACAGGCGCAGCTCAAGAGGGAGGACATTTCATACTGCTGGGCCTACCACAGAAAAAGCACGACTTTGCATGGTAGAGATATGTATATATAAGCGTGTATGTATGTGTGGTTAAGTCTCTATTTATATATATCTATGTTTGTATTCATTCGTTCATTCATTCATAAATTTATATAGCGCCCCTTCAGAGGACTACTCAGAGGCGCTCCCGACTCCAACACGGCCAAAAAGTACAGTTTTGAGCTTAGTAAAGAAAGCTTCAGTAAAAGTCCCAGGGAGCAGGCGTATCTCCTGGGGGAGCCCGTTCCAGACCACTGGGCCCACCACGGATAAGGCTCGATTCTGCATAGTTACAGTTCGTGCAAATGGGACTAAGAGCACCCCCTTCTCTGCACAGCGGAGGGGCGGCGACCTTGAATACCCGAGGGGCAGCAAAGCTCCCGCAGGTAGACTGGGGCTAGACCCAGCTGACATTGTCGTACCAAGGCAGTATGTATATGTATGTAATTGTCTATGTGTGTATGTGCTTTTTTCACTGAATCCCCGAACAAATTGAAGATTGTTTTCTTTTCTGTTGTCGTAGTGAGTGAGGTGGAGATGGATCCGGTTCTTGGCGACACGACCGTTCGCTTCTGGTGTCCGGAGTTGACGCAGGAGGGACAGTGGCACCACCTGGTGATCATCTTCCATAAGGCTGGCATCCTCAAGAACAGCAGCGTCAGCCTCATCATCGATGGAACTCACGTCGCCACGCAGAAAGTATGCGACCTAGTTGAAGGAAGCACCTTCAATAGTGCAGAACTTCTATGTTATCAAAGAAGTAATGGATCAGGCTGTTGAAAGCTGTATTGTGTAGTATTCTATTGGCAAATTTATGTTACTAACTACTTAGGGTGCTTATTATTATCATTGTTGTTGTTGGTGCGCAGTTTATTTTAAAAGCCACTGTCTAATGACCAAGCATCAGTCGATGGCGCTGTGCAGTTGCTAGTGAAGGACTTGCTCAGTAACTGTCTCGGGGTAGTAGGTTCGAATCCGTACACTTCGCGTTACAAGACGAGTGCTCTAACCAGTCGGCCACCATGTCCCACTTGTGGAATGAGAAAATTAATTTGTAATTACAATTATGAGGAATATGTGGGTCTGTATGCAGGAGTTGCAATGTCCTTCCTTCCATTGTCCAGTAGCACTCGGCAGCGCTTTTTTCTAGAAAAAAAGGTTCAGGAACTCAACAAATTCAGAACAATCATAGGGGCATATTTTATGCTAATATTTCTGTTTCATATATATATATATCAGTATCAATAAACACTGAAAGCACTTACATTAAATTAAAGTATCTAAACAATTTTATAAAAAAATTTATTAAAAATTTTAATTAACTAAATTATTTTTTAATGACTGAAAAAAGGTACCGGAACGCCGCTCCGGACCGCTCCGGCTGAAAAAAAGCACTGGCGCTCGGTATTCGATATGTTAGCCTGTTTTCAAGGGTCTTCAGGCTGTGTTGTACTAAATAATAATATTCTTGTATATTGATATTAAGCTCACTAACTAACAGCAGTAAGTAACATTGAAGCATGACAGTACAAATTTCACGATCTTATTGAACAGACATCTTGACAGCCTGTTAAGTGCCCACTCCTTTTACAGCTGCTCCTAAGGAGTGGATGGCTGACTCGGCAAACCGCGTCTGTCAAAATCTATTTATTCTTCAAGCAAGGGCGTTGATGATGTTGATGAGTTCTCTGCCTGTCCATTGGATTTTATTCCACCCAGGGATTAAATGAAGGTTGAACAATATATGGAAGAACAAAGGACTCAGTCTGACAACAAAAACAAGATTGTACAGAGCTTTGGTATTGACAGCGTTGCTGTATGGGGCAGAGACATGGTCTATGACAAAAGTCAATATGAAGAAACTGGAGGCGGCACATCATCGTTGGCTGAGAAGATTACTGAAGATCACTTGGAGGGATAAGGTCAGAAATGAAGAAGTAAGAAGGAGAACATCCCTGGAGAAACTGGAAGACATGCTGAAGAAGATGCGGTTACGTTGGTTGGGGCATATACATAGATCGGGAGAGGAGAGAACGCTAAGGCAGGCACTGGATTGGACTCCGTCGGGATGGAGAAGAGGGCGAGGAAGACCCAGAAAGACTTGGAGAAGCACGATCACTCAGGATCTGGAAGGCGGCGGAATGACGTGGGACGATGCTATGCTGGCCGCGGAAGACAGGATAACGTGGAGAGGCTGTGTCGCCCGATGCGCTGATAGCGCGAGGAAGGACTAAGTGCTAAGTAAGTAAGTGCAGGGATTAAATGAGTGAGGTGGTTCCCGTTGCCTTCCTCACAGACAATTAATTGTGGGTGAGCAACTAGTCCACGGTCGCTATGCAATGGCTTGAGGTAGATTCGAACCTGCGACCCTCTGGTTCCAAGGCACAGAACATCATGTCCCAGGGTTTTACCATTTATCTATCCTCCCCTCCCCTGAAATGTTTACTGTGTAGGGACCTTAAAGATGATTAACATCACCCTCTCCTGTATTCTGGCTTGAATGTATTGCTTTTATTGTAGCTTCACTACTTCTCACCGTTTGTGAGCACCGCAGCATCCGCGATGCCAATGTCGATCTACGCATACATTGGAACTCCTCCACAGCTGCGTAAGCCGTCACACCTTCTATGGAGACAGGGACCTTGTCACCTGATCGAGGACGTCGTTCCTCTGGTGTCTGTCCAGTTCATCTGTCGACTTGGACCGAACTATGTCGGAAGCCTACAGGCTCCAGTTACAGGTCTGTGATCGACATTCACAGGTTGCGTATATGTGTATGCTCGATGAAGTGTGTTGTTATTATTATGCAATTTATTAAGCACCACTATCTAATGACCAAGCATGAATCAATGGGTGAGGGACTTGCTCAAGATCCCTACACAGTTACTGTCTCGGGGAGGAGGCTTGAACCAGTACTCTCAACATTACAAGGCAAGCGCTGTAGCGAATAGGGTACCATAGCTTACGTCCATGGATTACCTGACAATCTGAGCCAACTCCGCCTCTTCTCGGCTGTCCTGGGGAACCTGGGCCATGTTTTACATGGGCTACACCCCCCACGCCCCCTCCAATTAAGCTGCTTCCCTATTCCCTATGCGGCTCCATGACAGTTTTATTCCTCAGACAGAGTCACGCGTAAAACTTTCATAATAAGAATGTTATACTCTGTCTAGATGTATGTACACCAAAGTGCAGATATGCAGTTGGTGTAACAATAAAGAATATACTTACTAACTTACTTTACTTTGATGTGGTCTTGTTTGTAACTTAGCAGAAAAATCCTTCTATACCCAGGGTGGGGCAGGGCTACTGCATAGAAATCTTAACTAATCTGTTACTTTATGCTTTACATGTGCGTCCTTCCTCTTGGAATGACCTTCCGCCTCTATGCATTGTAAGATTTTTGCTGGGGTCTCCCTCATCTGCCCGCTGCTTGAAGCCTTCTTTATTCCCTCAGGGCTTTCACGCTGAGAGTGTCTCTGAATAGCTTGTACTGTAAGAGGCTTTTTCACATTTTCAAATGCAATACAATACATTACAATACATGTGGATTCTCTCAACGGTTTTATTGCAGATTCTTTGGAGCCGATTTCAGCCGTTGTTGGTGAGGACCGAGTCGTCTTTGGCATTCACGCACATGCCATGTCCCTGATGACGATCGCAAAGATTCGCAAGGTCTACAACAAAGTCGATGCCAAGAACATCGCTCGCCAGCTCGGAATGCCGGCTCACGAGAACGCTACCCCGATACGAATTCTCCACAACTCCGCTGGCCATCTGAGCGGACCTGCTCGCAGTTTTGGAGCAATTCTGATGGGCTACTTGGGTGAGTTTTGGAGCGATTATTATGGGCTACTTGGGTGAGTTTTGGAGCGATTATTATGGGCTACTTGGATGAGTTTGAAGCAATTTCCAGTCGACTGTATGTAAGGTAATAAAAATGATTTTATGTTGATTCATTCATTCATTTCAAGAATTTATATAGCGCCCCTCAAGAAGCCTACTTAGAGGCACACCCAGTCCAACCATGGTGATGATTATTATAATGCATTTATTAAGTGCCTCCATCTAATGATAATGCATCGATGTTAGTAATAATAAAATGATAATAATCATTATTATTATTTTTATTATTGTTACATATTTATTAAGTGCCACTATGCAATGACCAAGTGAAAATAGATGGTGCTGAGCAATTATGAGTGAAGGACTCTGATTAGTTTTGCTGTTTGAGTGGTGCTATATAAATGTTGAGCTACAATTACAATTGTGATTACAATTACGATTACAGTAACGATTACAATTACAACTGAAAATTACACTTACAAATTACAGTTACAAATTACAATTACAAATTACAGTTACAAATTATAATTACAATTACAAATTATGATTACAAATTACAGTTGCAACTACAATTACGATTACAATTGTAGGTGTGCGGACGTTCTGTCCGAAGCCAGTGGCGAAGGTGATCATGAACGTCGGTGGTACGTCTGCTCTGCTTGGGCTGATCGCCATGGCAACGGACGTGGAGGGACTGTATGCGGCTGTCAAGGCCCTCGTCTGCGTCGTACGAAGCAACAAGGAAGCTGCCAGGGAGATGGATCGAACTAAAGGCTACCAGGTTCAGTGTTATCGTTATTATTATTATTATTATTGTTATTATTGTTGTTATTATTATTGTTATTATTATTATTATTATTATTGATATTATTATTATTATTATCATTGTCATTGTTAAAACACGGTAAGGCTTAGTGTTGTTGAGGTGGTCGCTCCTCAGCGCCGGGCAACCTCGACATGGTGCCCTGGAAGGCAACCGCGTTGAAACGCTGGACCGTGACAGGCGCTGGAGGATGAATCCTGTCTCTCGGGTGTCTCCGGATATTTTCGTCAGGCGGCGACCCATCTCGGAGATGAAGGCGAGACCCTCTCTGTTGAGAGGGCCAAGGGTCTCCAGGGCTACAGGGACGAAGGTGTACCTCCTCTGTAGATCTGCGTATTTGGCGTGTTTCCTTGTGGCAGCCAACTCCGCCGCCCTTCCAGCCTCGGTCGCAGTCTCAGGGATGTATGAGGCTGCCACGGTATCCACCACCATCGCGGCCCATTATTATTTTTATTATTATTATTATGTATTTAGAATTATTATTGTTGTGAGCTTTCAGTCTCGTTCGCTTCAGCTTCCTTAGTCTGGCTGTTGGGTATTTTTTCAGGGAGTGCGAGTTTATCTTGACTTCATCTTCATTTCCACTGTCTTCAGTCAGTTTCAATTGGCTTTAGTTAATTGATCTCTAACTTAATTCATATGCATTGTTTTTCTAATCAGACATTGGCGATGATATTCAAGAAGAAGCGCCATCTGCTGAACAGTCACATCCTTCATCTGACCTTCTCTCTCGTTGGCACTTTGGACAGCGGCCGCGAGAGCTCCGTTATTCCTCACAAGGCGGCCTTCGAAAGTCTCCTCTGCGACCTTGAGGTATTCAAGTGTTTATGGATGTAAAAGTGTGTATGTTTGTGTGTGCATGTATGTATGTACATGTGTGTATGTTTGTTTATGTATGTATATATGTACAGGTATGTTTGTTTGTGTGTCTGAGTATGTATGTATACATACATAAATATATGTACATTCGTGCATACATACATACATACGTGCATGCATACATTCAGTCAGTCATGCATACATACATCTATACATACTTATGTCATACATGCAAACATGCGCACATACATACATATACATGCATACATCCATCATACATACATACATACATCCATTCATCCATACATACATACTTCGATTGATACCTTGAGCATTACGTTAACGGCACTATGTAATAGATTAGATTATAAAGATTAGATTAGATTATAATTTGTAATCCCTGTTGACTGTTGTTGGTTGAGAACTGTCATGTGTAGGTTTTCCTTTTCTTTCTAGATCTGGCATGAGGCACCCTGTGACCTCCACAGGTCACTTTATGAACATTTCTACGAACTGCTGACCGAATCCAGGTATATATTATGACTGCGTAAAATCTTTGTTCTCACGATTCCTCGTTCTGCCAATTACGATTGAACATTGGATTGAGTGACTGCTTGATTGATTGAATGATTGAACAACTGTTTGATTGATCAACTGAGTGGTTGATCAGCTGCTTGATTGACTGATTGATTGATCAACTCCTTGATTGATTGATCGAATGATTGATCGATGATTGATTCATTGATTGATTCAATGATGGATCGGTGATCGATTGATTGATTGACAGAATGACTGATCGAATGATTTTTCGATCGAGAGATTGATTGATTGATTGACCTGCATGCTTGTGTGTGAGCAGTGAGCAGAAGAGCAACCGTAGTCTGATGCAGGACCTTGGTCTCGTCAGTCGTCTCTTGACAGTTCTCAGCAACAGTTCCATCTCAAAGTCGACACTTCACACGGTCGTCGCTGTCCTCGGAGTTCTGCTCACCGGACCCACACATCCACGGTCATTGCTCTGGTTAGTTGTTCTCTCAGAAATCGATTTGGTTTTATCGAATTGATTTGATCAAATTGATTTGATCTGAGCGATTTGATTTGAATTGATCGAATTGATACGATTTTATTAAATTTGTTTTGATTTTATCAGATTGATTTGATTTGAATAAACTTGTTTTCAGTTGATCTAGTTTGATAAATTTGTTTGATTTTATCCGATTGATTTGATTAAATTTGATTTGATTTGAAATAGAAACATACCCATACATACCAGTACATACATACATACATACATGCAGGGCTGTCCTATTACGGCATCAGCAGATTAACTTTTTTTTAAATGACTGATTGTTAATTAATTGTGCTGTTGTTGAATCAATAAACGGCTGATATATATACATGTGCACACATACTACATACATACATATGTACCTGGACAATGGTAGAAGTAACATAAAGTTGGGTTGTATGTATGTATACATACATGTATGTATTTATTAGGACACTTAATATTCCGCATTTTAAAGTATCTCACAAAACACATAATCTGCATTAGCTTATGCCACTGGTGTTACATCAGGTGGCAAAACAATGCACAGTTCTGTCACCTGGTTGCTCTACTCTATGCACTTGGTCCATGGATTTGAACATCCATGCCATCTTTAGCTTTCGATGGGAATTCGTTCATTGGTTCCTTGTGTGTGCATGGGCCCTCCACTGGTGACTCTTTCAGCTTACATTGTTTTGCTAACTTGATGTAATATATTCATTCGTAATGACATATAACATCATATAGGGTTAAGCGCAGAGAGCGCCTCTGAGTAGATATCTTGAAGGGCGCTATATAAATGTTCAATTACATTACATTTGTAATGAATAGCTATTATGAGAGAGATGCTATATAAAATCTTTAGATACAATACAATACAATGCAATTTGTGCCATCGGTTGACGCCTTGTGCATTAGACACCGGCACACTAGACGTTGCTAATTACATAACATTATCGAAGCCCCTAGATCAGTGCTGTCCAACCTTTTTACCTGTGGCCACCGAAGAAGTTATTCTTGGAAGCCGAGGGCCGCACCATTAAACTCAAAAGCAAAGACTAAAATTTCCTGAAAATTATGTATTAACTATATTAAAATTAATTATGGAATAATAATGATGAATATTGTATGTATAGAATGTATGGCATGCTTTACAGTGGTTCAGTAACAAAAATAAATACTCAAGCACCTTTTTAGTGAGATATTTGGCTTTGAATTGTGCTTGCAGATACTTTGTATGCGTTTGGTATTCAGAACTTCTGCCCTCATTAGATTTTCTAAAATAGTAGACCAATGATTTGATTCACTTCATTTTAACAGAAATTGCAAGTATTTATAGCTCGGGCGGGCCAATTAGAATCAAGGTAATGACTTCATGTATCAATCCATTCTTGGACAGCACTGCCCAGATGACTGCCATGTTTTGACATGTCTTTAAGGTTTGGCCAGTTCATGGTATCTCTGATTCCACCTGGTCCATCGAATGAGAAGTCAGTCATCCTGAGTCTGTCACCTGAACTCGGAAAGCGTCTGACTCCAACGAGCAATGACTCATTTGACTCGAGCGGCTCACCCGTCGTATTCAACATCCGACTTCGTAATGTCTGCCTCGAAATCCTCTACAAACTGATCTCGATGCCACCACCGCTCCAATACGGCATTAACATCCAGTAATTTTTGACTGTCGCTTAACTAATTGTTTATATTGATGAATTATGCTAATGACTCCATGCATCAATTCATTCTTTCATCTAACCAATGCTATTCAACCTGTTCATCCATTCATCACCCACCAATCCATCCATCAATGCATTCCTATCATTGCTATTCAATCCCTCCATCCATCCATCAATCTATCCATCAGTCCCTCCCTCCATTTATCAATGCTATCCAATCCTTCTATCCATCCATCTATCAATGCAGGCCTCGCCGACAGAAATTCTTACTTCCACACAAAAATTTCTGATGACCTTTTTTTTTTTTTTGCTTTTCCGTTAAATTGTCAGAAGGAAAATTCATCAAGCCGCATTTTCCGCCCTCCCGGGCCCCCTCGTTACGTGTTACGTTCTATTTTATAAGGCTTAACATCATAAACTTTGTATATACATCATAAACTTTGTATATCTTATTATAATATATATCATAAGTTGATTGCGGGCCCGGCCCGGGCCCCTAAAAGTCGCCGGGCCCCTGGGCATTTGCCCCCCTGCCCCCCTCTCGGCGGGCCTGTATCAATGCTATCCAGTATCTCTTACCGTTCATAATCACCCACAAAGCACCCATCCATCAATCCATCCGTATCCTTGCTATTCAATTCATCCATCAATCTATCCCTATCCTTGCTATCCAATCCCTCTATCCATCCATCCCGCTATCCAATCCCTCTAGTGAATCCCTCCCTCCCTCTATGACAAATGATATAACTTCCTCTTAGCATGAGCCATTGCTTTTCTGACAAAGTTCCGCTTATCTGCTCTTATTCAGCTTTCTCGACGAGTTCCTGCGTGTGTTGGGCTTCGACTGGCTGATGCTCTTCCTCCAGGGCAATCTCCACAAGACAACCGTCATCCAGGCGACCTGCATCCTACTCAAGACGCTCCAGCATCCGGTCATTCTCCAGCGCTTCCGTGACGGAGGCAGTGGAGGCGGATGGCTCAGTGAAACAGACTGCATTCTCCAGAATCGCATTGGGGTCCTTCTAGGTCGGTAGATTACACACTTATCGATAGCTTACTTATTATTATTATCTATTTTAGTTATTATTGTTGTTATTTATTATTTATTATTATTATTATTTGGTAGATTGCACTTATCGATATCTAACTTATTATTTTATTATGTATTTTAGTTATAATTATTGTTATTATTATTTATTATTATTATTTGGTAGATTACACTTATCGATATCTAACTTATTATTATCTATTTTCGTTATTCTTATTGTTATTATTATTTATTATTATTATTTGGTAGATTACACTTATCGATATCTAACTTATTATTATCTATTTTCGTTATTCTTATTGTTATTATTATTTATTATTATTATTTGGTAGATTACACTTATCGATATCTAACTTATTATTATCTATTTTCGTTATTCTTATTGTTATTATTATTTATTATTATTATTTGGTAGATTACACTTATCGATATCTAACTTATTATTATCTATTTTCGTTATTCTTATTGTTATTATTATTTATTATTATTATTTGGTAGATTACACTTATCGATATCTAACTTATTATTATCTATTTTCGTTATTCTTATTGTTATTATTATTTATTATTATTATTTGGTAGATTACACTTATCGATATCTAACTTATTATTATCTATTTTCGTTATTCTTATTGTTATTATTATTTATTATTATTATTTGGTAGATTACACTTATCGATATCTAACTTATTATTATCTATTTTCGTTATTCTTATTGTTATTATTATTTATTATTATTATTTGGTAGATTACACTTATCGATATCTAACTTATTATTATCTATTTTCGTTATTCTTATTGTTATTATTATTTATTATTATTATTTGGTAGATTACACTTATCGATATCTAACTTATTATTATCTATTTTCGTTATTCTTATTGTTATTATTATTTATTATTATTATTTGGTAGATTACACTTATCGATATCTAACTTATTATTATCTATTTTCGTTATTCTTATTGTTATTATTATTTATTATTATTATTTGGTAGATTACACTTATCGATATCTAACTTATTATTATCTATTTTCGTTATTCTTATTGTTATTATTATTTATTATTATTATTTGGTAGATTACACTTATCGATATCTAACTTATTATTATCTATTTTCGTTATTCTTATTGTTATTATTATTTATTATTATTATTTGGTAGATTACACTTATCGATATCTAACTTATTATTATTATCTATTTTAGTTATTATATTGTTATTATTATTTATTATTATTATTTTGGTAGATTACACTTATCGATATCTAACTTATTATTATTATCTATTTTAGTTATTATATTGTTATTATTATTTATTATTATTATTTGGTAGACTACACCCATTGATATCTAACGTATTATTATTATCCGTGCAGTAGTAAAATTGGGGAACACTTCAATTAGGTTTTGAGCTATGTGCATTGTGCACTACAGTCTACAATCTGAGTCGCTTGTGGGGCCCTGAAGCTTCAGCTTCATTAGTTTTGTAGTAGATCCGTCTCTGGGTGCTATATAAATTCCGATTGATTGATTGATTGAATGGTTTGACTCATTGACTATTTGACTCTCCCTCACTTACACTGTTTAAGAATAAGCTTCACACTTATTTAGTTGAAGGTAATTATTAATGCTTTGATATATTAATCTTTTATTTCCATGTGTCTAACTGCACTTCCCACTCATTCCTTTTTAGTTTTGATGTTTAGTTTTAATTAGTTAAGGTTAGTTAAGATTTTTTATGTTAATCAAGTCAACAACTGTTGTACTAAGTAAAGCATCTTTCGGTCGCCACATATTATGTTGAAATTATGTAGAGGTGTCCCTACTTAGCGGGATCTTTGATCCCTTCAGGGCCTTCCCTTGTGGCATTCAACAATCCATACTTAAAAGTGCAATCTGATTTGTAATATCATTGTTTATTGTTGTTTGGCTACAAATAAACGATTGATTGATTGATTGATTGGCAGGGTTTAATGTCGGCTCTGGCAGCATGAAATCGATGAACCGAGAGATCAACCAAGACATCTGTGCACTGCCAGGGTTCACGGTCGTCAACTGGCTCCATTGCCAACACAGCCACATTCCAGAACTCTACTTCCTTCTCATGGCCATGCTGCTCGGCCAGCCAGTCAAGGATCTACCCGTCGACATCAAGGTAACGAGGATCATTCGTAATGGTAATAGTAGTAGTTTCAGTTTAACGATACTGTGTGATAACAAATATCATTAGTGTCTTCCTCCTCCTTTATCCAGGCTTGGGACTGGCAGTGTCAGAGGACGAACAGCAGCAGAGCTGTAACGGTAATCGTGTCGTATCTGAGAATTTTCTGAGAATTTATAAAGCGCCTCTTACAGTGCTAACTATTCAGATTCGCTCTCAGCGTGACAGTCCCGAAGGAATGAGAAAGCCTTCAAGCAGCGGAGGATAGCCTATGGGGTGATAGAGACCTGTGGTGTGATAAGTAGAGGAAAGCCTATGGGATGATAGAGGAAAGCCTGTGGTGTGATTAGTAGAGGGGCTTATGGGGTGATAAGTAGAGGAAAGCCTATGGGGCGATAAGTAGAGGAAAGCCTGTGGGGTGGTAAGTAGAGGAAAGCCTGAAAAAAAATTTTTTTGGCCCCCTAGCTAAGTGGTTGGTACGCTATGGCGGATCGCGTGCGTTTTGTAAAATGTTTGTTGTCACTAGCGAATGACACAGTGAGAAAAGAGTGTTACAGAAAATGTTGACACTATACCAGACAGACAGACATTTCTGTTCTATTATAATTTTATTATTGATTCCATATTAATTTCTGTGTGTGTGATGAATTTGTGCCAGTTTGACCTTGACTCGGTGTGGTCCTATGTATTTGGAGCGATCGAAGGTCGGCAGATGTCCAAGTTGTCCGTTAAGCTGGAATTCTGCATTGAGGCCGCTGTCGTCTTGTTATCTCTAGTCCGAGCAACACTTAACATGGTTTGTACTGCTATGCATATGTCAATTAAAAGTGCCGGCCCTAAAATCTGGAATAGTATACCCAACGACATACGGTACCTAACTAGTTTTCACCTATTCAAACGTAGATTGCGTGCCTATTTGATTGCCAATGGTAGGTTCTAATAATATTGTGTGTGCTAGTTAACTAGTTAAGATTTGTTAAGGATTAAAAAATAGCAGAATTAACAAATTATTCGGTCTGCCACTCGAGTACAACAATGATGTAAGGGTGACCCTACTAGTCGGGACTTGTTCCCTTTAGGGTTCTCTACCCCCGTTGTTTTCCTACTATCATACTGTAATTATGATGATTTGTATGCTTTGCTTCTGTTGGAAACAATAAAATTTATGGTTATGGTTATGTATTGTATTGTGGGACATGGTAGTCGATTGGCTAAAGCACTTGCCGTGTAACACGGAGAGTAGGGTGGTCCACGGCACAATGGTAAAATTTCATCTTTAACAGAACTGTGCTCCACAAGTCTAAATCTGTTCTACCTCTCCTAAGTAAGATGTAGACCAAATCTGAAGCAGATTGGAGCAGTTTTAGAGGTCGCTCAAGGTCGCCAAACATTCTCCTGATAATACCATGGCATAGTGGAAATTATTGACTGTTATCTACTCAAAAAATATTAATAGAACCGCTTGCTACTTAATTTTGAACTGACTTTCTTTTAAACTGAAGCTCAGAAATACCAATCTAACATTATTAACTATTCTTTGATGTAGAATGCAAATGTTGGAATTTTTTAATTGCTTTTAAGAACTCTAAACTGTTGTACTTAGTCAGATTTATTAGTACATTGGTGAATTTTAGGAATTGAAGAGAGTTGACTGTAGAGTTTTTGACATAGCTCATAAACACAATAATGGCAAAGACAAGAAGCAGTGCTGAAGTTTGGCTGATAGAGAAGGGCACAGAAAAAACTGTCTGGTTCCCATCTTCCAGCAAAGGTTCCATCCGACGATCATGCTACAAGAACCATGAGGAACAGGTGACAGACTTGCAGTACTAGTCATAGGTGACGGAGAAGAGATATATACTGGGAGTTCCAAAAATTGGCTGCAGAACTGATAACGAACAAGCTGAAGCCTGCCTGAGGACTCTGGGTGACTGGGCTCTTTGGACTTTGGAATCTAGTTCGTGGTATATAGTCTATTACATCACTGACAGCAATACTCGCCTGAAGAATGGTGCCTGCACTTTTATTGAGAATTCAAATTAGCAAGAATTAACCTGGATGGCTTGCCGCCATCATGTCATGGAACTTCCTCTTGCTGTTTTCGGCTCTTTATCTGGAAATACTGGAGGGTCTGCCATTACTATGCTCAGGAAGTTCCAGCAAAGCTGGCCACACATTGACCAGGCGACAAATGAAGTGGCTTCCGACGACATCTTCTCTTCTAGAAGAAAAAATGGCGAAATTCTACAAGGCAGCTCTTGCAGGGTCAAATCAGAGAGAAGACTACGAGGAATTCTTGAAATTCAGTTTGATTTTTCAGGGTGGTGCAAAGAGAGCAAGAGTTTCCTTTCAGGCACCAGGAGCATTCCATCATACATGTTGGATGGTGAAAGCCATCTTTAGCATTAAATATTTGTTTCCAGCAGCTGTTCTCTCCAACTTCCAAATAGAGGCACAGTGTAAAGGACCTACACTTTTTGTGAGCCTCGTCTATGTTCGGTTCTGGCGTGAAGCTCCTCTGCCTATAAGAGCACCACTCAACGATCTACTACTACTGGAGGAGCTAAGTAAATATCTAAATAAGAGAGTGGCAAAGGTTGCCTCAACCGCATACGGTAGGCATATCTGATACGTTTAAGAAATTTTGGTCAGCCTGTCCTTGTTTGACGACAATTGTAGTGGATGTGAAAACACTGATGGTGACAAACCTCCACCTGCCACAGTCCATCAATTATGTGAAGTGCCTCGACCATCCTCCTGAGCCCCTCAGCTCCCTTGACTTGCATCTTCCGTCACAGAGAGAACTACTGTCATCTTTTACATTCTGCACTTGAATGGAAAAGAGAAGGCCCGATGCTTCCTGGTAAAGGATCCTAAAGAATGATGCGATCATCACCCCTAACAGGACCTCCTAAAGGCAGTGTCAGTCATGACAGTTATGAACGACTCTGCTTGGGAGAGCCATTGGTTTGATGCAGCAGTAGAATTAATCGGTGACAAGCAGTGAAGAGCAGCCGTTCCTTGTTCAGCTCGTGAAACCCGGTAATAGTGGTTGTAATCATAGAGATGTATAATATATAAATAGAGCGAACATCTACCATCTATGTTTGAGGCTGCCGATTCAAAACGGCCTTCGCCCTTAAGCTAGGCAAAATGAGCGTTGACTGACGTCATAATCGAGAAATCGACGTCATCATCGACGTGTATTGCGTGGACACGTCACCAATTATGTTAATGAGCGCTGGCTGACGTCATGCAAGCTTCATTTCACAGTACAACTTGGCTGTGATAGGCTACACAAAAGTAAACATTGATATCTATATTTAGAATGCCTAGCTTCTGGGTCAAGGTCGCTTAGTAATTGTGACTTCACTGCGACCTGAAGGAAACATACGTCATACGGTCTCTAGCGCTTATAATATATCTCATTGGTTGTAATAATACCGTTAATAATAATAATATTGCTGATTTGAAAGCCTATCGTATCTATCCTGTTAACTTCGTTGCAGTTGCCTACTCTGCTGTTTGATGCCAATTGCCAAATAATATACATTTTCTACATCCCAAGTTTTGCCTTCTGTTTGTCGAGGTATATGCCAGAGATGGGCACGATTAGTTAAATTGCTAATCAATTAGAGTTGGAATTAGCTACTGAAATTTGCTGATCAATTAGCAAACTTTTGTAGCTAATCGACTAGAATTAGAATTAGCGGTTTGTTTAAAAATGTCTAATCGATTAGCTAATCGATTATTTAAATTGCTAATTGATTAGAATTAGAATTAGCTGTTTGTCTAAAAATGTCTAATCAATTAGTTAAATTGCTAATCAATTAGAATTAGCTGTTTGTCTAATGGATTAGCTAATCGATTAGATTCTAATCGATTAGTTACCTGGTATATGCTTAGTAACACTCCCAACAGTTTTCAAGACTTAATGAAAGTTCCTGAGGTTGTTTTATTTGAATTATTTTGTTGTATTATATTTTAATTTTTTATTCTTTCACGTTTGTAGGTTTTCTTCTTAGCAATACGACGAAGCGGAGGGCTGGATAAAGGATTATCCATACAATCTATATTATAAAAATATAGATATCATGACAATAAATATAAAACACATAAATATAAGTGTAAACATCAACATGAATATAAATTTCAATATCAATATAAACATGAATTTAAACATAAATATAAATACAAACATGAACATAAATAAACATAGACATAAATATGAGCATAAGTTTGTTGGTTTTGTTTGTAGCAATACGACGAAGCGGAGGGCTGGATAAAGGATTATCCAGTGACAGTGATGCAATGTCTTCTCTTCCTCTACCACAACCAACCGGATTTCGTTCCGCTGTGTATGTCTGGAGAGTTCCTCGGTGCCCTCGCTTCCACGCTCTTTCCCTTCCGCATGACCTCAGAGTCGAGCTCTGAGATAATGTCACCTGCTGACGACTTTAGGGTAAACTCTGGGTTTTTAAGTTCTGTCAATTATTCATAGAATTTATGTCCAGGTTTTCTCCTCTGTGCATACCCACTAGACAACTTGTGTGTAATTAATACACTGAACGTTGTACACTGTCGGTGGGAGGATGAGACAGTGACGTAGAGGACTGGCCACCTGCCCTCATATGCCAGAGAAAATGAAGTTGCTAAAACTTCATACTGATGGCTACCTCTCTGGGTAGCTAAAGGGACTGCCTCTTCTTCTAAGTCAGCTTCAGTCGAGAAAATATGAGAACAATGACTCGAGAGTTTTATAATGTACTGTACGCATTTTTAGTGCATATAGATACATTATCTTGCACCTAACAGATCGACTTATTACAGTAATGAAGTTCTGTATTTGACGTTTAAATTGCACTTTGAATTCTCGCAAAAGGAAATCAAGTACATTTGAATTTTTGTTTGGATTTGCAGCCATTTCCGAATTCGGACCAAATGGTTCTGATCAGCCTGAGCGAGAAATCGCCTGTCGGTGAGTTATTATTAATAATAATAATAATAATAATAATAATAATAATAATAAAATAATAATGGGAACGCCATCTGCCTCTCCGGGACACTGCCACCGATCTCTGAACTCCGCTGAAATGACACTACAGTGTACTACACAATAATAATAATAAAATAATAATAATAATAATAATAATTATAATAATAATAATAATAAGTTTATTAATTGAAACTGACAAGTATGCAGTAAGATTACATTATGTTGTAGTAACAGATGATCTAACAAGTTTTAACAGGAGTCAAATTTAACTGTATTGTTTTCTAAGTATTACTCAGTTATGCAGATACATAATATGAAGTACGTAGTTGAATGTGTGTATGTATCACAGCACTTTCTGCCCTGGTGGGCATTTGAACCCCCAACCTCTCGATTGACAGTCCAGGATGCTAACCACTACAATATAGAGCACTCTCTTTATAAGGGCATTTTAAGTACCTCACAAAAGCACTGCACACTATCTGACTGATTGATCCAAGTGCATTTATGACAGTTTGAGAATGTTTGCTGCACTTGGCCGTCTTAGTGGAGAAAGCTCAAACTCGTACTCTCCACATACAAGGCAGGCACTCTAACCAATCGGCCTGTGTCTTCCACTGTAGTCGAATGCAGTGTTATAGGCCTTGGCTTTTGTCTTAAGTGGCTGTCAACCAAAGCTTTCTGCATTCAGGTTATGGTACTATAGGGGGCCCGATAGCGCATTGGATAATATCTGGCACAGAGAGCGTGAGGTACCGAGTTCGAGCCCCGTTAGGGCGGACATGCTTTGTAGGCTGTTCTTAGCGCCGTTTATTGCAGGCTGTCTGTTCTGTTAGTAGTTAAGATTTATGTCTTCTGTCATTTCTGTTCTTGTGAATTGTTTAAATTGCATAATTGTACACTGTAACCGGTTGCGGTTTGTCAACCGGATTGTTGAATAAACGAAAATATTATTATTATTATAGAAGTCTTCAGTCATATATTGGGTTAAGAATACATGCTCTGCTTCTTGTTTTTCCAGGAAACTACTCGACCCAGCATCCGGCCCGGAAGTTTGTCATGGATTTCCTTCGTCGTATCATCATGGACAGTCTCTCGCTTCCACAGTCCAACAAAGCAGCCTCAGTCATTGACATGGTCCTTGAGGTATAATCAACACGCTTCAGAAAACTGACACAGTAGCCCAGTCTGTAATGTGCTTAACTCATGAGTTCAAGCCTGAGCAGAAGCTGCATAATGACCTTGTTTCTATTTTCTGTGAAATGCTGGTAGCACCTGATGTGTAATCTAACAATTGTGAGTCTGAGTCAGCTGAGGAGACTTTGTGTATTGATCCTGGACAAAGTAGCGATCATGTACAAAACACATGCAAATCATTTGCCATCTGATGTATAAAATGTGGTACAACTGTAATATGTTAATATGTTAATTTTGTCAACGTTACAAAATTCAGAAGTGCACATTGAGATCAATAAGTCAATTTTGGAAGAGGTAAATCTTCTATGGTTACACCCTCTAGCTCCATTAACACTTTAATGACGAAAGTGCACTAAAAGTGAACAGGAACCAATGCAGCTCATCGATAAAGTGTTAAAGGCTGATCCTCTCTTCTATCAGCACCTGCTGGAAAGTATTTTGTGCCTGGTAGACATCTTCCACTTTGCCAAGTGTTAATTCACAGTAGCTGGTCCCTCCATCGGGAACTCATCCTCAGTTTGCAACTCTCCTACTGAGACTTTATCTTTGGCTCTACACTGAAAACTTACCTCCTACAGTCTGTTTTCGGTTCTTAATTGTTTTCTGTTGTCCGACTTCAGTGGCACTTCTGAACTTTATAAGGAGACATCTTCAGAAGTTGTATTGTTCAAGCAGAACAACTGGGGCATTGGGAGAAAATTATACAGATGATGGGCATGGTTAATCTTCAGATGGACACTGTAGCTCTATCGTTCCAGTGTTAACCTGTAGATCTGCCACCACTGTTCATTCATTCATTCATTCAGGGATTTATATAGCACCTGTATGTCTGTGCTATTGAACAGTAAAGGTGGGTCATTAGAAGATGTAAATATCGCCATAATAAATAAGGCTGATGACTTGGACCATGAAGATGAACTATATTTCATTTTCTTTAAAACATAAAGGTGTCTAAGAAAGAAACCAAACAGTCTGTATTGGTCACTATCTAGTGACCAAGCATCAGTTGATGGCACTGAGCATTTGTTAGTAAAGGACTTGCTCAAGGTCCGTACACAGTAGCCATCTCCAGGAAGGAAGCTCAAACCCATACTCTTAATGTTACAAGGCAAGCACTCTAACCAATCGGCTACCATAGTCTGTAATACTACAACCTCGAACTACATTGCAGTTTGCGTCTTTGTAAGAATGAAATCATTCAGAAAAATGTCCATAGGTGGCGCCAGATCGGTCGACGAAGCTCGAGCGAAAGGAGTTCCAGACGGAGATGCTGAGCGTCGTCATGGACCACCTGTTGGCTGCTGACGTTCTCCTCGGTGAACAGGGGGCGCTTTCGTTGTCAACGGGTGGCAATTATGTACACATGGCTAACAACGTCTTCTACTTGGCTGGAAGGGTGGTCGATAAGCTGTGGCAGGGTTAGTTCAACTATATATTTGTTTAGATAAAATAAGGTATCTTCTGATGGAGTTAAAATTAATTATGTTACTGTTAGGTAGATAAGATAAGGTATCTGCTCATTTAGTTTAGAATAGTTAAGCTGTGTTGTAAATAGGTAAGATAAGGTCATGGTTGATCATCTGATGCAAGCCATTTGGCGGCGATAGGTACGAATAAATGATGATGATGATCATCATCATCAGTTCCTGGCGCCAGCCATTTGGCGGCGATGGGTACGAATAAATTATCTCCATTGTCCTCGGTTATTTGTCAAGTCCACTGCTTCCCTTAGTGTTATTCAAAGTGATGTTATGTCCTCATTTATATTATCTATCCATCATAGTCTTGGTCTGCCTTTGTTTTATTATATATTTTTTTCAATACAATAAGCATAAGGTGCTGCTATATAAATATGGATGATGTGTATGTTGTAGGGGCTTATACTCGCGATCCAAATGAAGTTTTTGAATTTATCAGTCTTCTTATCGCTCAGGCAAAACGAAAAGGTTGGTTACGTTCTCCTCTTAAACTTTGATCGATCAGCAAATTTCAGTCCCATAGAAAAACTAAGTGCAGATTCAGTTGGTTTGCTGATGTCCAGAAATTACAGAAAGTACAATTAGCTCTAATGACTTTGATACATCAGTGTCAACAAGTGAAGCTGTCAAGTTGATTTTGTTCCGATGGCTGTGCTACCAATGTAGGCCTCTTTATTGTGGTCCTGAGGAACCCAGGCCCTGTGTTAAATCGGCTTCTTCCCCAGTAAAGACGCTTCCTTACTCCCTGTGCCCATGACCGTATTGTAATTGTAATTGTATTATCCTCCTGGCAGATAACGTAGCACAGGCATGGGCAAATTTCTTTAACAGATTTACAGGACAGTTCAGGCCATATGCCAATCACGGACTAATTTTTGCAGATTCATTTGCCCGAGAAAATGAGACAATATTAATTTGTACTGTACATGATGTCGTGGGTTATAAATTTTATTCCGATTTAAACTGTTTATCTCCTTACTGTTTCTATTTTTAGCGTCTGGGTTTTCCTTGGATGGTATTTATAAGTCGCTCAACCGCACCATATTGTACCAGCTGTCGAGGCCGATCAACTCCGTCATGGACCAGACGAACATCTTGGACGCTCTGCACAAAGTCATGAACAACCGTTCGCTGATCCTGGGTCCCGGTAACTATGACCAGGAGTTCATTGGCTGCCTCTGCTACTGCCTGCTCCAGCTGACAGAGAGCAGCCCACAGAACATCAGGTAATTGGTTTTCTCTTCTTTTTAACTCGAGCTGCGTGGAATTTATTCTTATTGACCTAAATGAAATAATAATAACAAATAATGATATATTCTTTTTATTATTTAAAACCGACATGGAACGGCTACAACGGAAGTATGATTACAGTGCTTGTGAATAGCTATGAACGGATGATCAGTGGCGCTTCAGAAGTTGGAGTACAGGAGTTGAATTTAACTGTTTTGGTAGCCATTTGAAGGCACCCATCATGTCCTACTACTCACTTTAAAATGTCAAGGTTCCTGTTTTAGTTTTGACTGAAAGATGGTTTCCGTAAGAGAGTATGGGTTTGAGCCACTTCCTCTGAGTTGGTTACTGTGCAGGGACCTTGAAGCGAGTCCTTCACACACATCTGCTCAGCACCATCATTTTGATGCTTTCGGTCGTTAGAGAGTGGTGCATAACAAATACATAGTGATGCTAATAATAATATTCCAAATTACGAAGAGAACTGAATTCGTTACGACTATTAAGGACACTTCTCTTTCTCTTATTTTTTCTTTGCAAATAAATTAAGACATGTCTCTTTTCCAGCTATCTGTGCTTTTGAGGTTAATTCATAAATTAGTACGATCTAAGCATCAAGTTAATTATAATGGTCAATAATGCATTCATTTGGGATTTTATATAGCACCCCTTCAGAGGCGCTCTCAACTACAGCACGCCCAAAAACAACAGTTTTAAGTTTTGGTGAGAAGATTTCAGATAAAATCCCAGGGACTGGCACAGCTATAAAGGGAGGACGTTCTAGACCACTGACCCTACCACAGAAAAGGCTCGATTCTGCATACTTGCAGTGCGAGCGAATGGAACCAGTAGAACCACCCTTTTCCTCTGAGTTTAGGGGACGACGTCTTTGGATACCAGAGGTCGGACATCAAAGCTTTCAGAGCAAGATTCGGGCGAGGAATCTAATGATCTCTTTTAAAATGTGTAACCACTTTGTAATCTGTTTTGGACTGAAACTTTCAGTAATCCACCGGCTCTGCGGACAACCGTGTGGCACATGGATCCAGAAGGCTATTCTGACTCGGACTCCGAGCTGTCATCGATGTCGAGGTCAAATGAGCATCCTAGCAGTGGCGCCGAGGGACTGCAGCTGTTGGCAACGGCTGCCCGGAGAGTCTGGGAAGAGCTGTTCGTCTGCAAGAAACCGGTGGGTTTGGGAATCTTACCCTAATTCAATTCCCATTGGGAATCTAATTTCTCATGGGAATCCTTATTTCCATCAGGAATCTAATTTCTCATGGGAATCTAATTTGTCTAACTCTGCTTTTCCTTATGCTCATTCCACGCATGATGTTTAAAAACATTTATTAGAGAGTCCTAAATCTAGACAATTAAGCCAAGCTTATCTACCTGAGCCAGAATGACTCTCTTATAGCTTAATTAGGCCTACGTTTCACTCAAGCCGACTAACGATGAAGAACCTTGTAACTAGCTGCGTTATGACAGCCAGAGTTGATGAATAAACGAAAATACAATACAATACAATATCGGTGGGTGCTGTTATAGGCCCACAAATCAACCATATCAGAGAATGAATTAAATGCATGTATATTGTATAATATTTATATTGCTACTGCTCCACCTTGGATGTCCCACAATGAGGCTCTCTCCATTCATCTGTGCAAGCGGAGCTTCTTGTCCGCCACTCGCGGACCCCCATTAGGCAGTGCCACGCTTTCTCCGTTGCAAGCCCTACAATCGGGTATGAACTCCCGGTGACACTTTGTTGAATGCCCAGAGGCCATGCCATTCCACGATGTTCTGTTCTAACTGTAAGACTGTATCATTTTTGCCAGGGTTAGGTCGGGAGCGCTCCTGAGTAGATCGTCTCGATTGGCTGCTATATAAAAATCCCTAATGAATGGATGATTTAATGTATGCATGCGTGCGTGCATGCATCAACACACTAACACTTTTTGAACCTCTCAAAATACAACAAGACAGGTGGAATGATTATAGGTAGGGGCTCTATTATTTGTGTGACTTTACCTGATTTAAGCTTAATTCACCTGTCTAACTGTACTTAATGCTCACTGTGCTCATTGCTGTTGATCTTCATTTCTCCAGGCCGCACATCCAGGACGCTGCTAGCAAGGTCTGGATGACGTACTACGAAAACGAGCGCAAGTGTGTCTACAACCAATCAGAAAGAATCCAGTCTCAGCTGCAGACAGTAAGCTCACTGGATGTATGTGTGTTGGTGTATAACCATAACCATAACCATCAATTTATTGCTCCAAACATTGACAAAGTAACATTTCGTTGTACAAAGAACAAAGATCTGTTGGTCGCAAAAGGGAACCCAGAAGGGACCAGAGTCCCGCTGGTTAGGGCCAACTATATACATAGTCTGTTTCTAGATGGTTAACAGAGGTCATCTAATACAGTGCAATCATATAATAAGTATCTAGTACATGTACAATTATTAACATACTAGTACAAAGTATTAAACCTTAACTAAGAAAAACACAAACAGAATGGGGGATTAGAACCCAACTAATCGTTCTGGTGTATGTGTATGTATATGTGTGTATATGTATTGATGTATGTGTGACGTGTGCATGTATGTATGTATGTGTATATGTGTGTGTATGTACGTATGTATTTATGCTTTTATGTGTGTATGTATGCTTGTGGTGTGTCTGTTTTTGTATGTATGCATGTATATGTAGGGACCTTGAACAAGTCCTTCACTCACAATTGCTCAGCACCATCGATTGATGTTTGGTCATCAGATAATGGTGCTTAATAAATGCATAATAATAATAGATAGGCCCCACAGAAATTTGCGCCAAGAAATTGAAAAAATTGCGCGGCAAAAACGTTAATTTTGCGCGCATTTTGCGCAAAGTAAAAAGTGGTATAAGTACGTTATTTTTTGCATGAATCAGTGTGCCAAAGTATTTAACAGTGTTTTCGTTATTTAGTGTATAGTTTGGCTTCCTAAAAATTATTGATGATTGCAGAATTTTTACACTGACTGACGAGTTTCTTGTATAGTCAGTCACCAGGATGGTTGCCCTTCATCTCCGTATGTAACGTCTATGAATTCATGTGCTCGATTAAATAGATAACGAGCCGACACATGGCACTATGCGAAGGGTCACGCACGCTGTTGCGTGACTGTTTTTGGCACACACTGTCTAACGAATTTTGTCGCACTCAAGTTTTAGAATTTTTTAGACTAAGAGTCTGTGCATTAAAAACAGAAACATATTCCTTAACTACTAATTCCTCTATAACTTCAATACTATAGTCCCATTCCGTGGTTTTTTCAATTGTCGCTCGACCATCGATATCTATATTTAGATCGACGCTGTGGTTGCTATGTTGAATTTACTACGCATCGCAGTGGATTTTTAGTAATTTAAAGCCCGATTGCGCGAATTACGAACACAAATTACGAATCAAGTGAAGAAAACAGCGATCTATTATGGTATTTTGCGCGAAAATTGCGTACATTGCTAATTTTTGCGCCGTTGCGCGAGAGCTGGAATTTTGCGCGAAAATTGCGCGGCGCAGAATCGCGAATTTCTGGAGGGCCTAAATAGAAAACTAGTAATAATAATGGTGGTGCTGATGCTGATGCTGCTGCTGCTGATGATGATGATGATGATGATGATGATGATGATGATGATGATGATGATGATGATGATGATGATGATGATGATGATGATGATGATGAATGAACAAATAAATTGTTGTCAAAGTCCTGTTTCAAGCAGTCCAGTCATACAAATGCCTACATATTTGCAGAAACTCCAGCGAGTTGGTCAGGGAATGATCCGACTGGCGACAAGGAAGTCGAAGAAAGAAGTGCAAGTGAAGACAATGTACACTTCGTTTCAGGTTGGTAAACGCGGTAACTTGTATTTTAATTGAAACGTGCAAATCATCGGTCAATGGCTGACAGTAAAATGTACTTTTGAACTGTGAAAGATAGTCTTGAAGCGGCGCTATATAAATTACGGTGATAGTTCTCTTAGCACCTTGTTAGGTTCTCAGAAGTAGCCATAGATACATATACTGACACTCTGGCGGTATATTGATGTCTCGTACATGTACATAATCATGGTTACATAAATATATACATGTACACATTGTACATGCATGCATACATACATACATTTGAGGGGTTCCCTTCAAAAGCAGTATATATATATATCCCATAGGTACAATACATGCATGATCATACATACTTACATAAATATGCATACCTGTACACACATGCATACTTACATACATACATTTGAGGGGTTCTTTAAAAGCAGTATTTAGATGTCCCATACATACGGTACATGCATAATCATGCATACGTAACTATATGCACGCAAACATGTGCATGTATAAATTTGAGGGGTTCTTTTAAAGGAGTATATAGATATACCTTGATTGAACATTCTGATTGTGCTAATCTGATGTTCCCACAGTGTGTTTGCAGGCGGTTCAATAAAGTATAAAGTACATACTTACTTTTTTACATGCTTACACAATACACAAACCTACATACAAGGTTAACAGGAAAGCCAAAACCAGGGTCATTCTGGGTCAAGCATTGCAAGGAAGCAACTGGGGGAAGAGTCCGGGGTGGGTGTCCTATGGAAAAGTTCTTCACCTATTTGCTCACACGCACGTATGCACATGCACAGATCAAGCACTCGGGTGCTATATACATTTTATTTTATGCATTTTCAAGGTTATGCCCCTTTAGTAAGGGGTGACTAGTTTGAAGAAGAGCATTCCCTAAGTTAGCCTCGAGGCAGCCATGGGTATGAAGTGTAAGCGATTTCTATTTCTTAGCCTTGGCATATGAGGGCGGATGCCCAGTGCTCTCCCTCGCCATCTCACCTTCCCACCGACAGTGCACAGTCATTGTACTCATTATAGCTGAGTCGGCATGGGGTCGTAGGTATAGCAGAAACTGGTTTGACTGGCCATTAACCCTATATCGTTGATTGTTGATTAGGAATGGTGCACTGTAACTGCCAATCACATGTCAATCGTCAAAGATCTGATTGAAGTTCAGCGCAATCAGACACAACAGGTGAGTTTGATTGGTTGAATGATTGAAGTCATTTATTGAATCACAAGTTTGATTATTACTTAGTCTTAGGACATGTGTTATTTACTTAGAAGAGAAGAAGAGCAGTCCCTGAACATAGCCCTTAGGCAGCCATGTGTATGAAGTGTTAGCGACTTTATTTTCTTAGCCTCTGCATATGAGGGTGGGTCACCAGTCCTCTCCCTCGCCATCTCATATTCCCATCTACAGTGTACGGTCAGTGTACTCATTAAAGCCGAATTGGCCTGGGACATGGGTGGAGCAGAAATCTCAAATAACATTTCTGCCATGGTGGGGATTTGAACCCCCGACCTCTCAATCGAGAGTCAAGTATGCTAACCATTACACTAAGTGAGTGGTACTAATTCCGAGTGTTTATTGTGGTCGTTTAGAGTCAGAAGCATATGACGCAGTATCTGATGGAGGAGTGGACTCAGACAGAGGCAGAGCTGATGCGTGAGAGAGGACTCTGGGGTCCGTCCGTTGGATCGGACCTCGACAAGTGGATGCTTGACATGACAGAAGGTATGTATTATTATATAGTAGAATAGAGGTTTGCCCGTCCTAAGACGGTTGAAATGACCTTCATAGCACATACGATAGGAGCACAACCTACTAAAAGGAAATGAGTAGGCTTCCCCTCCAGCTTCCCCTCCCCTTTCCTTCCCCTCCCTCCTGCCCGACAAGCCCCTTTGCTTTTCCCCTCCCTCTTCCCTTCCACTCCACAATCCCTCCTCCCCTTCCCTTTCTCTTTCTCCACCTTCTCTCCTTCCCCTTCATCCTGCCTCCACCTTTCCCCGTAACCCTCCACCATTAATATTAATAAATAATAATTTCCCCAAATGTTCAATTACATTACATTATTTGACTTGAAGGGACCATTTATTGATACTTTACGATAACAGCGTTGTAGAAGATTAGATTATATTTGAATACATATATTGTAAGTAAGTATATTCTGTATTTACCAATTGCTTATCGCACTTTGGTGTACTGTAATCTAATAAACACAGTTAGGTAATGTACAACAAATTAAATGAAAATCATCGAAAGATGGCATAAAGGCTGACAGCTGGCATCATTGCCCATCCTACCTTTATCTCTGTTATAGCCCTTTGAGTTTTAAATGCATTTGACGGGTCGATGTGATAGACTGTAACGTATTGGATTAACATTGACGTCTGTGTTTCATTTTGTGCTTGCAGGGCCATATCGTATGCGCAAGAAAATGCTGCGTAACACCATGTTTTACATTCACTATCCCTACAAACCGGATCTCGAACTTAACGTGAGTGGAATATTCACTGTCTATTTATTTATTATTATTAATAAAAATTAGTAACATGCTGGTGTCTTATGCACAAGGCATCAACCAGTGGTGCCCGAAATCAAGCTATAATCAGGTCGTCACCAAGATCAGTCTGCTAAAATAAAGAGGCAGCCTATTATTATTTATTATTATTATTATTATTATTATTACTATTATTATTATTATTATTATTATTATTTATTATTATTATTATTATTATGCATTTATTAAGTGAACCTAGATAGTGACCAAGCATCAAGTGAAGTTAGGCGCACCTCTGATGAGTTTGTTTTAAATAGCGCTTTAATGGGCTTCCTCTAGAGCTCCGTCTCCTACCTAGGAACTCTTCATCTGCATTTTATACCTCTCTGAAAACTATTTTTCAGCCATGGTTCGGCCGGGAGCGCCTCTGAGTAGATATCTTGAAGGGCGCTATATCAAGTTTCATTGATTGATTGATTGATTAATTGATAAATGTGCACTTAATTGCATTCACATTCAAGCACTTCACAGAAGTGCTGCCTACACTAGCCCAAGAGGCACTATAGTTCATTAAGGACAAGTTCGTCCAGATTGCTCAGCTAACCCAACACAGTGGACGTCTCACACGAGGAGACTCGAACCCGTACTCCGTGTTACAAGGCAAGTGCTGTAACCCAGTGCTGTCCAACGTTTGTACACCGTGGGCCACGGAAGAAATTATTCTTGAAGCCGAGGGCCGCACCAGTAAACTCAAAAGAAACGACTAAAATTGATCAAAACTTATTAACTGTATTAAAAATTTATTTTGGAATAATCTTACTGGATTTTTGGGTTCACATTGTCAAATGTAAGCCAAGTTACGAACGAATAGCTAGGCTAGTGACTTCATCTGCATATTTACACAAGTGGCAACAATTTTGCAAGCACAGGTGGGCCACTTAAAATCAGCTAGTGGGCCACATGTTGGACAGCACGGCTCTAACCAATTCTAATTAATTAGTTACAAAAGCTTAATTACCTATCACTGGTCCCAATTACCTGTATGTCTGACTTCTGTTAGAAGGAGCTCAAGTACAAGGTTGCCATCAGCTTCGACAGCAAGAAGTACTATGAACGCTATCGGTCGTACAGTCTCGTGGATGGAATGCCTCTCCTGCCGAGCGAAGGAGCATCTATTGAAGAGCTCACTGAGGGTCTAGGTACCGAGATGACAGTCGACGACGTTTTCAACGATGGCAAATCACCAGAAAGTATGAACTTACAGTTGTTTATATATATTCGTTTAATAATGAATCACTAGGTTGACACACCGCAACCCATTACAGAAAGTGGTATTGCCAGATAAAAAGTAGAATGGAAATAATTAATCGTTTTTAAATATCTGTTTAGTTGTTAATCACTTCAGCTGTCGGTATTTGTCGAATAGTCTTTCATTGAGGAACAAGCCATAAACTGTACCAATGCAGACAGCTATCAAGAATTCATACATACATACATACATACATACATACCCACACACATACATGCATACATACTTACACATGCATACACACATACAGACAGACAGGCGTACATAGTCACATACATGCATGCACAAATGCATGAAGAAGAGAAGAGCAGTCCCATAAGCTAGTGCTGAGAGGCAGCCACGGGTATGAAGTGTTATCTTCTTCATTTTCTTAACCCCGTCATGAGAGTGTGAGTTACCAGCCCCATCCCTTGCCATTTCTTCTTCCCACCGACTGTATGATCATGCACACATACACCACCGTCTCATCTTCAAGGCGATAGTGTACTTTCAGTGTACTCATTATAGCTGAGTTGGGTACAGGACACAAGTGGAGCAGACATCTCGAACCAAATTTCTGCCTTGGTGGGGATTTGAACCCCCGATCTCTCTACTGACAGTCAAGCACGCTAACCACTGCACTGTTGAGCACCCAGTTTACCTGCAGTACAATACCAGTTGAATTGACAACTGTTGCTCCCTACTTGCTGGCCTTCCTCTTGGGGTTCTGGGGCGACTAGATCGAGTTCTACGCTCGGCTGCTCGTCTCATTGGACGACCTCCTAAGTTCTCTCCTGTCTCTGCATACATACGTGATGTGTTGCACTGGCTGCCTATCTCTCAGCGGATCTCATACCGCACTGCTGCTGTGGTTTCTCGCTGCGTTCTTGGCTGTGCTCCATCTTACTTACTTCGGCGTGATCTTTGCCGCCCAGTGTCCGAGCGTTGAATAGCGCGTCGGGCACTTCGTTCTACGACGAGGGGTGAGCTCCTACAATTAACTGGAAAGAAAATATGTATGTCTTCAGTTGATTAAATTAGATTTCTTTTTCTGATTGTCCAGTGGATCTCATCAACACGCCAAGTCTTCTGCAGAATCTTCCACGTCAAAAGCCAAACCTCGACCTGGAGGACGACAGCCAAGATCTGGAAAACGAGCAGGCAGCAGGGACAGAGACCGGCACGGAAGCGATAACGGAGGGCGAAGCAGGACAACCGGACAACCAGACAGACAACCAGACGATATTACGACTTCTAGAAGAGGGAGAAATGGTCAGTCTCCATTTCGGACTCGGATCTTGTTAAACTTTGGTATTGGGGTCACGTGCTAAAGTGTTTGACCTCTACCTTTGTGTCCAAGATTTAAATCCTATGGAACCATTTGAAATTGATATTCAGATGAAGGTCAGACGCAAAACTCTGGTCACCGTTGTGCATGTTATAGATTTTTGTAATTACAATGCAAATAATAATAATTATTATCATTATATTATTTTATTATGATAGCAATTACAGAAAGTTATAATGGTGGTGCTATAGTAGTAGTAGTAGTTGTAGCAGCAGCAGCAACAGCAGTAGTAATGATAGTAATAATAATAGTAATAATGATAATAACAGCATTTTGAGGCAAGTTTACAGATGTTTCAGAGGATGAGAATTTATGTTCCAGATACCCGTTAACGGCTAATAATAATGGTTCGAGAGGTATAAACTCGATGGTCACTAAAGAATAAAATGTCATGATGAGCCAGAATGCCATTTCGTGCAGATGATGTTTTGTGTTTCAGATCACGCACATGTTTCGCTGTGTTCGAATCCAAGGTCTCGATACTGTCGAAGGCCTTCTGCTGTTTGTCAAGGAGTATTTCTACATCATTGATGGCTTCACGCTGCTACGGACAAAGGAGATTGCCGACATCGACAGCTTACCTGCTGAGTTCGTTGTCCATGTGTTTTATTTTTTATATTCATATAGCACCACGATTGAATGATTAAACATCTGTTGAGGCTGCTAAAAAATATTGTATTATTACTATTTATTATTACATTATTATTACTAATTGTTATTATTATTTATTATTATGGTAATAGTAATAATAATATAATAATTTCTTTGTTGTCATAAGGGTTATCGTTTCTTTTCAATGTATTTGGAGGATATGGGGTTTAGGTGAATGGTAACACTCTGGCATGGAGAGCAGAAGATCAGCATTGACGTGAGATCGCTTCCCGAATACCAGCCCAAAGATTGACTCAGCCTTTCGCTCACCAGATGGCGTTGGTAAATGAGCAGTAGGACATAATGGGCATATTGCATGGCTGCCATACGGTTAAATTCAACTTCTGTAATAACTTGTGATCATCCATTCATACTACGAATTGTAACCATACTGCGGGGTGTCAACGTGAATAATATAATAAAAGAGGTTATTATTATTTTTATTATTATTATTATGATTCAGAAATTTTTTATTTTTATTATTTATTATTACATTGTTATTATTAATTATTATTATTATTATTACTATTTTTGTATTAGTTTTATTATTATAGTTATGGTAATAATAATAATATAATAATCTCTTTGTTGTCATAAGGGTTATCTTTTCTTTTCAAATTATTATCCGTCATGATTTGTCAAGCCATCCCTTAAATTCTTTACATAAATTTTCTGTTGTGCTTGTAGGTTGCACGACCCAATCATTCCGAGAACTTCAAAGAACTCTGGTACAAAGCGAATGTACGTGTTTTATACAATAGTTGCCAGCATGATCGTCAGTTGTGTGTGTATTTGTTCATTGCATTTGCCTGTTCTTCTTCTTTTGGTTCTCTGCCTTGTTAGGCAGGTTCGTATGTCCAATTTCGCCATTCATCACGTTTCTGGCTCTTTCCTTCAGTGTCCTGTAATCCCTCCTCCATCATCCAGTTCAACAACATCATTCTCGGTCTTCCTCTTGTCTTCTTCCCCTCCATTCTTCCCTCAATTATAATTCTTAGAAGGGAGTCTCCCCTCATGATGTGGCCCAACCATTTTCTTTGTCGGCTTCTCATTATCCCTATCATGGATCTTTTTGCATCCACCATTTGTAGTATGTCTTCATTTGTCCTCCTTCATTTGCCTGTTATCATCTCTTAAATCACAGTGATTTGTTAGACTACTGCAGTCAAACAAATCCTGCTTATTAACCAACACTTCCCTATGTTCAGTCTAGCTGTGTTTACGTATACAAGTATTTCTAGAGCACATTTGGTGTGTGGTATTCTGGTGGTTAGTAGTGTAATTGTAAACTCTAAACTTGTAAAGCACCACTTTAAAGCCAAGCACAGAGCACCAGCTTATTCTCGAGCAAAGGGTAGTCAGAAGGAGGTCCTAGTCCAGTTTCCAAGGTGGGCGTCATCTCTGCTTCTGCTGTCATAATTATGTCAAGGCCAGCAAAATTAAATTGCTAGCACTTCATATACATAGTTGTACAAGAACCTTTCAAAGGCACTGAGCAGAGAGCTGTCTAATAGATCTGCTTCTTCAGATTACCTGAAAGTTGAAATCATAATCATAGTCATGCTGGAATTCAGATGAAAGGTGCATTTATTCACTCATTCATCCAGAAAATGTGCACCCTCAAGATTTCTACTTGTAGGTGCTCCCAACCCAACCCCAGCGGAAAAAGGACAGACTTTAGGTTGTTGTAGAATGTGTTGGAGAGATCCCTAGGTAGGAGTCGCAACTCTAGGGGAGCGCATTCCAAACAGTCGGACCAATGAAAAAAACTGCTTGATGCTGCATGATTGATGTATACTGTATTGCATTAAGTTGTTTCTGTATGTATTTAACTGCACTATCTGATAACATTAAGTTTGAGTTCGATGGCAATGTGTCGTTTGAAATGACAGGTGTTTCAAGATGGCTTTTGATGACATGCGCGAAGTGCACAAGAGAAGATACCTACTGCAGCCAATCGCGGTCGAGATCTTCTCGGCCGACGGTAGAAACTTCCTCCTTGCTTTCCCCAGGAAAGTCCGAAACAAAGTCTTTGCGAGGTTAGCAACTAGCAATGCTGGCAAAATATAATGTCTGTGTTTGCAGTAACTTAACATTGCATAATACCAGTAGTTGATTTCACAGCAATGGTAATAAGCGCACTGGAACAGCGCAATCTGACTCGGGTTACAAAGGTTTCATAATCGTAAACTCCAAATTTCTAAAGTGCTACTCGAAAGCTAAGTGCAGGGAATGGAAGGGGTTCTCATTTAAAGTAACTAATTTATTAGTTAATTTATTTATTATGTGTGTTTCAGATAATATAAAACGGATTATATTGGCAACAATAATAACAATAAATGTAATGATATTAATAAAATCAGGCAAAAAAAAGAACAGTGGGGATGGGGTTTAGGGTAATGGTAACACTCTGGCACGAAGAGCAGAAGATCCGCACAGACGTGGGATCGATTCCTGCTCCCCTCCCAAAGATCGACTCCGCCTTTTGATTAGCTAGTTGGCGTTGGTAAAATGAGCAGTGGGACGTGCTGGGCGCCTTTCTTGGCTGCCAAACAGTTAAATTCAACTCCTGTAATAACTTGTGATCATTCTTTCTTACTATGAATTGTTATCATACTGCGGTGTGTCAGTTTGAATTACTAGATGAAGATTATTATTATTATAACTATAAAAGTAAATAAGAGATTAAGCAAATTTGGTTTTAACTTGTGATCATTCTTTCTTACTATGAATTGTTATCATACTGCGGTGTGTCAGTTTGAATTACTAGATGAAGATTATTATTATTATAACTATAAAAGTAAATAAGAGATTAAGCAAATTTGGTTTTAACTTGTGATCATTCTTTCTTACTATGAATTGTTATCATACTGCGGTGTGTCAGTTTGAATTACTAGATGAAGATTATTATTATGCCTTTTGCCTATAACTATAAAAGTAAATAAGAGATTAAGCAAATTTGGTTTTAACTTGTGATCATTCTTTCTTACTATGAATTGTTATCATACTGCGGTGTGTCAGTTTGAATTAGTAGATGAAGATTATTATTATTATAATTGTAAAAGTAAATAAGAGATTAAGCAAATTTGGTTTTAACTTGTGATCATTCTTTCTTACTATGAATTGTTATCATACTGCGGTGTGTCAGTTTGAATTACTAGATGAAGATTATTATTATTATAATTGTAGAAGTAAATAAGAGATTAAGCAAATTTGGTTTTGGATTCATGTTTTGTAATGACTGCCTTAAAATTCGTGTATGATGCAACACTTTATACTAGGGTAGTTGTTGAGTAACGAACGAACAGCAATGTTTAACTTTGCTTTTTCCTGAAGGTTCCTAGCGGTTGGAACTGCACTGACGGACAGCGCACACGAATCAGTGTCTGGTCAAAGACAAAACGCCAAAGTGGAGCCAGGGTATGTTAATCTTGTCCTTACTGCAATTTCTCTGCATGTCTCTCTGCCTCCTTCCCTGCTTCTCTGCCTCCCTCTATGCCTCCCTGCCTGCCTCTCTCTCTTTGCCCTCCTTTTTCTCTGCCTGCCTCTCTACTTGCGTCATTGCCTCTATTATTGCCTACTTGCCTCTGTGCCTGCCTCCTTACTTCTCTGTTTGACTACCTCTTTGCCTCTCTGTCTGTCTGCCTGTCTGCCTGCCTGCCTCCTTGCCTTTTTGTCTGCCTGCCTCTCTGTACATCTGCCTTCTGCCTTCCTGACACTCTTGTCCACTTGTTTTTTTTTGATAGTCTATCTATTTGAACTTATTCTCTTTGCTTCCATTCTTGTAGCTCATTTTAATTTTCTGCTTTCTCTTTGCATAGGACGGGAATCATCAGCAGCCTCATAGGAGAAAAGTCTGTGACACAGCGCTGGGAAGTAAGTTTCAGCTTAAGTAAATGCCCATATTATGTGCAACGTAATCAGGTACATTGTAGCTTAAAATCAACTGAAACATATGAACATTTTGTAACGTATACGGTCATTAAGATCATCTTTAACATAAGATCACCTGTAACGTAAGATTATCTTTAACATAAGATCATCTGTAGTATAGGTTAACTTGTTAAAATCTGTACAGTATCAAATCATTAGTAGCATATGAAATCATGAGTACCATATCAAATCATTAGTACCATATCATATCATCAGTGCCATATCAAATCATAAGTACCATATCATATCATCAGTACCATATCAAATCGAATACGAATATTTAGTACTGCTGTAATGATATGACACTACAGAAGTTATTGGGTAAGTTTACTCGCATTGCATTGATTCTAAGTTATATGATCTGTTGTTATAGCGTGGCGAAATTAGCAATTTTGAGTACCTGATGTGTTTGAATACATTGGCCGGTCGATCCTACAATGATCTGATGCAGTATCCAGTTTTTCCTTGGATCGTAGCCGATTATGACTCAGAGGTAATCATTGCAGCACTAAATAAATGCTAGGGACGCAGTGGTGTAGTGGTATGTTCTGTGCCTTGTAACCAGAGGGCCTCAGGTTCGAATCTACCTCTAGCCACTGTGTAGCAACCTTGGACAAGTTGCTCACTCATAATTATCTGTGAGGAAGGCAGAGGAAAACCACCTCACTCATCTCATCCCCAGGTGGCGTAAAAGCCAATGGACCTGTCTTCGGGCAGAGAATTCATCATCATCATCATAAATGCTGTATTGTTACGTCAGGTGGTGTTGCAATGGAAGGTTTGTAGGTGTGGTTGAATTCATTTATTTTGGTTTATTGAGAGTGCTTGGGTAGATATCAGAAGTGAAAATTCCAGGTACTATTTATGAACTGCCGTATTTTATCATAGGTAGAAGTTGTGCTTTACCTACTCACATCTTACCTAGCTGTCTTACCTTCGTGTGTATTGCATTCCCATAATTTTCTTACCTTCCGTTGCCTTCCCATATGTTACCTTATCATGTCTAACTTTCCCATATCCTATATTTCCATTTCGTACCTTACCCATGTCTTACCTTCATGCGTATTACATTCCCATATCTTAACTTCCATTGTATCACTAAAATTCCATTTCTTACCTTCCTATGTATTACCTTCCCATATCTTACCTTCCCATGTCTAACCTTCCCATTTCTTATGTACCCACATCTTACCTTCTCATATCTTACATACCCACGTCTTACCTTCTCATATCTTGAGCTAACTATCTGTATGGAACATTTACCGTTTTACATTAATAGGAACTGGATGTGAATGACCCGGCCTCATTTCGTGACCTGTCTCTGCCGATGGGAGCGCAGACTGCAGACCGGCTTAAACAGTTCAAGAAGAGATACATGGATTGGGATGATCCTCATGGTCTGTCTCTAGTCTTATCTAATCTAATATGTTGTTGAGCTTCTAATAATTATATTGTCTAATATCAACTATTGTCTAATTAATCTGATATGTTGTCTAATCTAATCTATTGTCTAATCTTATCTATTGTCTATAGACCTAATCTAATCTGTTGTCAAATATAGTGTATTGTCTAATCTTATCTATTGTCTAATCTAATCTAATCCATTGTCTTATCGTATCTATTGTCTAATCTAATCGATTTTCTAATGTAATCTATTATCTAACAAAATCTATGTTTAATCTGATCTGTTGTCTAACGTAATCTATTGTCTAATCTAATCTATTTATTGTCTGACTTAATCTATTGTCTAATCTAACTATTGTGTATTAAAATAGGTTCTATTATGCACTAACTCACTTGAATATCTATTGCTATACTACCTGGTAAGCTATGCGTTACTGTATTATATGAATACTTACAAAATTACATGAATATTCATGTATTTGATGAATATTTATGATATTACATGAATACTCCTGTATATGATGAATATATAGTGTATTAAATGAGAATTCATTGTTGCTATGTTGCTGTGTATGGAACCGTTTACTCAGACGTTCCCACCGTCCACAGCCATCTGTTTATGCTCTGTTTATTCTCATTTACTTTCTGTTTATTATTCTCTGTTACTCTGTTTAATCTCTGTTTCATCTCTGTTTATGCTTTGTTTATTCTCTGGTTCTGTTTATTCTCTGTTTATATTCTCTGTTTTATTCTCTGTTACTATGTTTAATCTCTGTTTATTCTCTGTTCATTCTCTGTTTACTCTATGTTTATTCTATGTTTATTCTCTGTTTACTCTGTTTATTCACTGTTTACTGTCTGTTTATTCTCTGTTTAATCTCTGTTTATATTCTCTGTTACTATGTTTAATCTCTGTTTATTCTCTGTTTATTCTCTGTTTACTCTATGTTTATTCTCTGCTTATTCTCTGTTTACTCTGTTTATTCTCTGTTTATTCTCTGTATACTCTCTGCTTATTCTCTGTTTATTCTCGGAGTTTGCGTATCACTTTCGAAGCACTATTATGGGTACCCAATTGGTTAGATTGCTTGTCTTGTAATGTAGAGAGTACGAGTTCAATCCTCCTCTGGTATGGTTACTGTGTAAAGACCTTGAGCAAGTCCTTCACTCAGAATAATTGCTCAGCACCATCAATTGATGCATGGCCATTAGATAGCGGTGTTTAATAAATACGGAATAATAAAAAAAAGTTATACGACAAAAATGTGTTGTGTGTATGATGGAGAATGCAGGCATTGGAATGATGATGAGTTTGCTCCCTGAAAGCAGGTCCATTGGTTTTTATGCTACCCGGGGACAAGATGAGTGAGGTGGTTTTCCGTTGCCTTCCTCACAGGTAATTATGGGTGAGCAACTTGTCCAGGGTTGCTACGCAGTGGCTTGAGGTAGATTCTAACCTGCAACCCTCCGGTCACAAGGCACAGAACATACCGCTACACCACCGCGTCCCTGCATTGGCATGATCTGAAAAAATAGTCTCAGACCTTCTTGTTGTTTTTGCATAGGGTGGTCATTTCGATCTGGCCGACCGCATGTTCCACAGCGTGAAGGACGCCTGGCTGTCAGCCTCCAAGCACAACATGGCCGACGTCAAAGAACTAATCCCAGAATTCTTCTACTTGCCCGAGTTTCTTCTCAACTCCAACAACTTTGATCTCGGTAAATGGAACAATCAATCAATGGGGCAGGGAGATGTTGAATGGTAGCGCGCTGGGACGAAGATCAGAAAGACACGGGTTCTGATGCTCGCTAGCCCCCTAAGGTTGTATTATTCGCCAGATGGCATGGGCCTTATTTCACATTAACTTACATTACGTTTTGTTCTTGTATTATTAGCAAAATGGCGCCAGCATTATATGTGACTGAAAGTGTAAATAAGTAAGTAAATGTAATCTGTATTTAACCAGCTGACAAAGACGCTCTCTGGTGCACACACATAGTAAGTAAACAGTTCATACAAATACAACATTCTAACCGTACCCTAGCCGCCTTTATGTTACTTTATAGATTGCTGTTCTTCCATGTTAGGTACGAAACAGAGCGGGATCACTCACAGTTCACTCGGCGATGTCGTCTTGCCCTCATGGGCAAAGGGTGATGCTCGCGAATTCATCAGAGTTCATCGACAGGTTTGTGAATTAAATGTTTCAATTTGTAATTTTACCTGAAGTGTTTTAACTTTAATAATTTTCATTTAGAGGTGAGGGACTGAAGGTATTATTATTTGTTTTTTTCCTGCTGAGATTGGATCAGGAGTGCCTCTGAGTGGTTATCTCTGAGAGACGCTATATAGCTTCTCTGAATGAATGAATATTATTATTATTATTATTATTAATTTATTATCAGTGAACAATTTAGCAATTCCCATACTCTTGACCTCTTGGTTCCCATACTCACCTCTTGTTCCCCGTAGTAGAACTGCTATTGCTCAGTCTCAATCCTTTGCTTCAATTGGTCCCTCTCTCTGGAATGCGCTTTCTCCTGTTTGCTCTACAATTCTATCTAGCAGTCTCTCTTCTTCCTTCACTTTACTCAAAACCTGCTTCTCGCAGGGCATTGCGCACTGGAGCGCTTTTGAGCAGTTCACCGTGCTAGAGGCGCTTTATAGATGCTTAAATACAATACAATAATATTATTTTGTAGTCAATAAAAATAATTATTATTATTTATACTAAGTTTTTCACTGAAAATAAATAAATAATAGTGTGATGGCACTGGAGTGTAGCTAGGGTAGATTCAAGAACTTCAAAACGTCCTACTCTAATCCATCCGATCCTCCGCCTTCCATGCTTTCTCGTCTTCAACGAAACCCACCTTAGCAGTTCCTCTGCCTTGGCTCTCCGGTTACCGGACTCGGATTGCTACTGGATGTCTCTGGACAAACCCTCTGACTGGACGCAGCACTTGTGCTCTGTGCTTAGAGAAATCGTCTTATTATTATTATTGTTATTAATTATTGATTATTGTAGTTATTATTATTATTATTATTATTATAATTAGCTTTATAGTAGCACTATAGAAATGTGGAGACTTTGATTAGATTGGTTGATTACATTACGGCATGTACTGATGTGAAGTTCACTGTTGATTTGAAGGCGCTGGAGTGTGACTACGTAAGTGCCAAGCTGAACGAATGGATTGATCTGATCTTCGGCTTCAAGCAGCAATGTCCAGCGGCCGTTGATGCTGTCAACGTTTTCCACCATCTCTTCTATGAAGGAAACGTTGACATCTACGCGATCGATGATCCACTTAAGCGCACTGCCACCATCGGCTTCATCAACAACTTTGGACAGATACCGAAGCAGGTAACTGTAGTTGTAATAACGAATTTATATAGCGCCACTGAGGTGGAAACTCTCGCCAGATCAGACAGAATGGTTTTCAAGAGCTTGTGGAAAAAAGGAAGAGGTTGAATACCACAATTTGAGTACCATGATCTGAATGTCACAGATTAAATACTGGTCCATAGTTTCAATGCCCTGATTTGAATACCATGATTTGAATATCGAAATTTGAATGCTATGACTTGATTATCACGATTTAAATACCATGATTTGTGTATCACAATTTGAATATAATGTCACCTTGAGTTGAACATCACTATTTGAATACAATGATATGGACGTCACAATTTTAAATACCATGAATTGGATACCATGATTTAAATACCAGAATTTTAATACCGTGATTTTAATGCCACAATTTGAGTGCCGTGATTTGATTACCATGATTTGAATACTATGATTTGAAATCACAAGTTTAATATCATGATTTGAATGTATACAATTTGAATACCATGATTTGGATGTCACAATTTTAATACCATGACTTGAATGTCACAGGTTAAATACCATGATTTGCATACCATGATTTGAATACCACGATTTGAGTACCACGATTTGAGTACCACGATTTGAGTACCATGATTTGAATACTACAATTTGCCACAGTTTCAATACCACAATTTGAATACTATGATTTAGATATAACAATTTCAATAACTCAACTTATTTACCACAATTTGAATACCATAATTTGAATGCCAGTGAGAAAATAATCCCTTTCTTATGCTGTGATTGGTTGTGAATAGCTTTTCAAGAAGCCCCATCCACAGAAGAAGCTGTCTATTCGAAATCTATCTTCGATCCCAAGCGGTTCGTTCATTACTTCTTCCTCCGATCGTCTCTTCTTCCACAACCTCGACAACCTACGTCCAACAATGCAACCAATTAAAGGTTAGATCGATCATCATTATGCTGTAAAGTTGTACAGGATTTATTATTTTGTAGTAGAATACAGGCTTGGCTCTACTGTGCTTGTGAAATACAGGCTTTATTGCACTAATTCACTTACAATATTACATTCATGAATATTCCTGTATCAGATGAATATTTACAATATTACATGAATATTCCTGTATCAGATGCATTACTTATTGGGGAATACATTTAGTCACAAGTAATTATAAATTATTCAGTAATTCTTAAATAGTTAACTATTAAAAAATGTAATCGTTAACAGCCCTAGTTAAAGTCAGTATTTAACGCTACGTTGAAGTATTTGTACGTCACCGGTGTTAACTTGATAGCTTTGGGGGGGACATAACTCTACTTCGTGTTAAGCAGATTGGCACATTAGCCGGGAGTGAGTAAATGAGTTAACACTGTTTTGTATGTTGTGTTTGCTGTTGTAGAGTTGAAAGGCGCTGTTGGCCAGATTATTCATAACGATAGAACGATATTAGCCGTTGAGCAAAACAAAACCCTCATTCCACCGACATACGGGAAATACCTGGCCTGGGGATTTCCCGATATGAGCATTCGAATCGGGAACTATGACTCCGATAAGGTGAGTGAGATGCTCGCTTCTCTTACCACTTGTGGCATTTCAATGATGCTTAATGACGATATTAGCAAGAACAAGCGGCAAAATTTACATTTTATATTTCTGATTTATAAGTCGTAATTAATTTTTTCTATTTTATTGATTATAATTTTCTATTTTATTGATTATAATTGGTTTTATAGGTAAAAATTGGTTTTATAGGTCATAGTGTATGTTTTATAGGTTATAATTTATATTTTATAGGTAATAATTTATGTCTCATAGGTCATAATTTGTTTTATAGGTCATTATTTGTTTTATAGGTCATAGTGTATGCTTTATAGGTTATAAATTATGTCCTATCGTTTTTTATTTGTTTACTGGTCATAATTTAAGTTTTATAGGTAATGATTTGTATAACTGATTATGGTACATAGTAGCTGATTGCTAGAGTTTTAGGTTTAGTGAGGAAAGTTTCAGGCAGAGTCTAGGGTGTAGATATGATGAACATCCAAACGTTATTTACTGCAATAGTGTTATTGGTCATGGTCACTTTGTCGATCTGTAATTCATAAGATACGTGAATTATTTGTGCAGGCCACCGCTGTGTTCGAGAGTACTGGTTGTGGTGACATCTTGTGTGCAGTGTGTCCAAACGACAAGACCTTAGTGACAGCTGGAACGAGCACAGTAAGCGATTGAACGTTAGCTGTCGATAACTTAAGAAATGGTTCACGTTCCTGTAAAATTTCATAATGATTCTGGTGTTGTTTTGTTTGTAAAAGAGCCTTTTGAGTGTCTGTTGAAACTGATGTGAAGATACATGTATGTATGAAACGCTAAAAGACTTATGAAGTGGCTATCTAACAGTCCAAAAACACTATGCACTTATTTGGTTGGTGATAGTAATATAGATCCTGAGTGGCCGAGTGGGTTGGTAGCCCGCTCTCACACGCCGGCGAGCCCGGGTTCGATTCCGGGTCGGTCGGTTTATCAGAGATTAATTTCTCGGATCTTTACTGCGGGTGGCTCGGTCGCAATATAAACGTGAGTACAATACAATACAACACAACACAATACAACTGGGGCACGGTGGTATAGGGGTATGTTCGGTGCCTTACAGCTGGAGGGTTGCGGGTTCGAATCCACCTCAAAGCCACCGTGTAGGGACCCTGGGCAAGTCCTTCACTCGCAGTTGCTCATGCGCTTTAACGTGAAACTCCGATTCAGCGTCCGCGCAGTAGTCGGGAGCGCCTCTGAATGGGCAATCTGGTAGGGGCGCTATAACAAGTGTTCAAATACAATACAATACAATACAATAATGTATCTGGATGAATCCAAATGTCTGTGCTTAATTATACCTCCCATGCATATGTTTTTATCAATGATTTATTTGATTTTCCTAATTTAGTTAACATTTTATCAAGTACCCGTAATTAAAATTATCTACTGTCGTATTTAGTAAGCATTTCTCGGCCGTTGCATCTATTTGTAGAACTTGTACATAGGTGTCCCTACTTAGTGGGATCAATGATCCTTTCAGAGCCTTTCCGTGTGGCCATCTCCTATTGTCTATGTGATTTGCAACTATGTAACTGTAAAACGATTGGTTGGTTACAAAATAAATGGTTGATAGATTGATTGATTGATTGATTGATTGATTGGGGGGGGCCCGATAGCACATTGGATAACATCTGGCGTAGAGAGCGATAGGTTCCGAGTTCGAGTCCCGTAGGGCGGATATGCTTTGTAGGCTGCTATTAGCGCCATGTATTGCAGGTTGTCTGTTCTGTTAGTAGTTAAGATTTATGTCTTCTGTCATTTGCGTTCTTGTGAATTTTTCAATTGCATAACTGTAAACTGTACCGGTTGCGATGTGTCAACGAGATTGTTTCAATAAAGGAAGAATTATTATTATTACGATTGATTGATTGATTGATTGATTGATTGATAGCAGATTGAACAAGAAATATTATGCATGAATATTTATTGCCATATCGGAATATTTATTGTATTACTTGAGTATTTATTGCCATACCTATAGAAGTCATTAGATCAGATGAGATCTGTAAATGATAACATAAATTTGTCATTTTCTTTCTGTTTTCCAGGTGGTCAATGTCTGGAAGTTTGGCAAGGGTAAGGACAAGAACCGTCTGACCCTGAAGCAGGCTCTCTTTGGACACACGGAAGCCGTGACCTGCCTGACCGTTTCGTCGGCTTACAACGTGATCGTCAGCGGATCGAGAGATCGAACGTGTATCATCTGGGATCTCAACCAGTTGGTGTTTGTGCGACAGCTGCGTGGCCATGCTGCTCCAGTGGCTGCCGTCTACATCAACGAACTTACGGTATTGGTTCTTTGTGGGTGTTGCTCCTCTAAAAGACGAGAAGTCCAGAATTTCCACATGCTTTTTCTGTAAGCCTTTAGAACTCGACTATAAAGATTCCAGCAACACAACATCTGTTGCCAAGAATATCACTGATGCAGTCTTAGTGGCGCTATACTGCCACTTTCCTCTTTTTGTGGCTCGAATTCACGTACTTCCTTAAAAAACGGTTTAAAACTCACTATTTCTCTTTGGCTTTTGAGCACTTGGATATCTAACTGCATCTTCTCCTGGTGGATGACTAACCGCACCTCAGATTCACATTTTGGTGTGACCATGCACGCATTACAAATTAAAACAATAATAATATACTTCAAATATGTAGACTTTGCATCATAAGCAACCAAAGAACACGCCATTCTTCAAACAGTTTGCCATCTTGAAGAGTGCGTGAGAAGCGCTCATAGTAGAGCTAGTATCTAGTTTGGAGCTTTTCCTTATCCAGCAACATTAACACTTTACGTCAACTGTCTATTTTGTAAAATGTGAGCATTTGACTAGCATTATTAAAAGGCTGCTTACTTACTTAACCTGATCTAAGAACTTCTATGGTGCCACCGAAATAATGGTGAAGGCATCAGTTGATGGTCACTACTCAATCAAACCATTGTGCAAGCCAAGCTTTATCCCATCGAATAAACAAATATTGATTGATTGATTGATTGATTGATACCTTTTGTTATCTGGTCATAGGGTGACATAGCAACCTGTGCGGGAACATACCTACACCTGTGGAGCATCAATGGCCTCGAAATAGCCAACGTCAACACAGCCACCGGATGTAACCAACAGATTCTCTGCGTCACTATGTCACAGGTTGACCAGATTTACTTTCATGTCATAGTGTATTCTCAGGATTATTATTATTTCCTTATTATATCTGCATTTATTACTTAATGAGTAAGCATTAATCAATGGTACTTGATCAAGGTTGCTACACAGTAACCATCTCAGAGATTATTATTCTTATTTATTTATTATCATTTCTTGCCTTTATTATTATTATTATTTATATTATTCTTGTTATTATTATTTTTATTATGCATTTATTAATGACCACTATCTTATATTAATGACCAAGAATCAATCAATGGCTCTGGGCAACTGTGAGTGAACGACTTGCTGAAGGTTGCTGCACAGTAACCGTCTCATGGAAGGAAGAGGATCGAACCCATGCTCTCTGTTACAAGGCAAGCTCTCTAGCCAATCAGCAACTGTATCCAATAAATGTACTTATTATGCATACTTGTGTGTACTTGTATGTATGACATTGCATGTATTATTTGAGGATGGGTTTTGGTTGAAAGCAACCTAAAAGCATTGCTCTGCAGTTGGATTAAAATGGCTCGATCGTTCTCTTTCTCACTTGTTTGCTCACTAAGTCCTCACTTGCAGCTCACTGACTTATTCATTTGTTCTATTTCAGATGAAAGAGTGGGACATCAATAACGTCATCATCACTGGAAACAGCGACGGAGTTGTGCGGGTAGGTAGCTTCTGGAATGTGGATACATTTTGGAAATGTCTGTGTGTGTGTGTGTGTGTGTATATTTGTGTAGGTGAGTGATGTGATGGATTGTGGATGGATGGATGGATGGATGGATGGATGGATGGATGGATGGATGGATGGATGGATGGATGGATGGATGGATGGATGGATGGATGGATGGATGGATGGATGGATGGATGGATGGATGGATGGATGGAGCAATGGATAGATGTAGGGATGGATGGATGAAGAGAGATGGATGGATGATGTGTGTATGTATGCATTTATGTATGTATGTACCAAATGATATGTATGTGCCAGGGTGCATGCATTTTTAAACCGATGCATTCTACAAAAAGGATAAGATTGGGCTTGATTAAATTATGTCTTGAGTTCAAAGTGAGCTAAAGCTTTTTGATTTGATGTTTACGAACCAGATGTGGAGCTTGGAGTTTGTTGAGGTTCCAATAGAAACACCCACCAAGCAGCCAACAACGGCTTCCGCAGCCGAAGACGCCAGCATCGAATCGAGCATCGTCGGCGCCACCCCCGCATCCTCCTTAACCGAAACCCTCACCGACGACAACAACTTTCCATGTGCACTGGAATCCGCAGGTCTCGAAGACTCATTTAAATTCGCCGACTCCCTAGCGGCCAAGATAGTTGAATTCGGATCGTCGGTCGACAGCGATGTGGGCGAGAACAGCCTCAAGGGCTGGCTGGAACGTGACCTACGATCCAACTGCGACTCCCAGTGGAGACATCCGCCTCTTCAGCAGAGCCTGGAAATAACACGAAGTCCGCTTTACCGCCATCCGGATGGTTCCGGCGAAACCTTCAGCCTGGACGAGGAGCTCGGTTACGACTCGTTGGCGAGCGAGGGAGTCGATCGCGACCTGGTAGAGGCCGGTCAAGACGCAGTCAAAATGGTTACGCCATCTGTCGAGACCGATCGATCGTTGTCATACATGGATGGTGGCGGGTCGCAGTTCAGCGGAACGGCCGAACAGACGGGGGATGTGTCACCTCTCAAGGACTTCTGTTACATCACGGAAAATGAGATGAAGGAGGCACAGGCCGGCCTTGGCGGAAACTCTGGTCACCCCAAGCGTCGGCTGCGGAGCGGCTTTCGCTGGCAGAAGCAGCTCGTCTTCAGGAGCAAACTGACGATGCACACGGCTTTCGAACGCAAGGACAATAAGGACCCGGCGGCCATAACAGCGCTCGGGATTTCCAAGTGAGTTCCGGAATTTCCTAGGATGTCTTAAGATGGTGTGTGTGCAGAGTTTCAGGGCTTGAGAGTATGCTTACTGTATCATAACTGAGGTTTGGCTGCATTTATTCCATTCGAACATGTCTAAATGTTACAGGGATCATAATTGCATGTGTAAATGTTACAGGATCATGAGTTGTTTGTGTAAATGCTACAGGATCATAAGTGCTTGCATGATTGTTAGAGGATCATGAATGCTTGTGTAAATGTTACAGGATTTATGAATGCTTGCGTAAATGTTACAGGATCATGAATGCTTGTGTAAATGTTACACAGGTCATGGAAGTATGCTTGTGAATGTTACAGGGATCATAAGTGCTTGTTACAAGTGTAAATGTTACAGGATCATGAGTGGTTATGTAAACATCATAGTGCATGTGTAAATGTTACAGGATCATGAGTGCTTGTGTAAATGTTACAGGATCATGAGTGCTTGTGTAAATGTTACAGGATCATGAGTGCTTGTGTAAATGTTACAGAGATCATGAGTGCTTGTGTAGATGTTACAGGATCATGTGTGCTTGTGTAAATGTTACAGGGATCACAAAAGCACATGTAAATGTTACAGTGCTTATGTAAATGTTGCAGGGATAATGAGAGCATGTGTAAATGTTGCAGGGATCACAAGAGTATGTTCGTTGGTGATGCCAAGGGTCGTGTCTACAGCTGGAGCGTTGTGGACCAACCGGGTCGTGGTGTGGCCGACCATTGGGTGAAGGATGAGGGAGGCGACAGCTGCATGGCCTGCGGATCCAAGTTCTCATTTGCGGAACGACGACATCACTGCAGGAACTGTGGCCAGCTGTTTTGCTCAAAGTAAGACGTTTTCATTTATTCATTCATTCATTCAAAATTTATATAGCACCCCTTCAAGGTAACTACTCAGAAGCGCTCCCAACTCCAGCCCGGGCCAAAAGGTAAGTTTTCAAGTGGCCATAAAACGTAACAGTACATGATCTAGAGAACAGGCGTAGCTCCTGAGGGAGGCCATTCCAAACCCTAGGGCCTACCATGGAGAAAGTGCGGTTCTGCATAGCTGCTCTGAGGGCACACGGGACCACCAGAAGTCCCTTTCAGCAGAGTGAAGAGCGCGACTACCCTGAGCCCCCAATACCAGCTGGCAGAGGTCTTCGACCTCCATCTGAGAGGCTGGCGTGTGTGGTGCAGTAGCCAATTTGTTAGAGAGCTCGGCCTGTAATGCAGAGTATGGGTTCAAGCCTCCACTGAGGAGGTCACTGTGTAGGGATCTTGAGCAAGTCGTTCATGCACAACTGCTCATAAGGAAGGGTGCTATTGATGTTCTGTCGTATGGTCATGTGTGCACTTCTTAACTTTGGAAGGAGGGCTGTGTCAAACACAGTTGTATTCTATTGTATCAGATACAGGGTATCTGGGTATTTTTTGTATTGTATTTTATCAGATACAGTTGTATTGTATCAAATAATTGTGTTGTATCAAATACGGTTGTATTTGTCCTTTGGCTTTGACTTGAAGTGGATTGGTTGGTGAGGGTGTGGGTGGCTGGTTGGAGGAATGGATGATTGGATTGGGATGCAGGGGTTGAATAGAGGGAGGGAGTGGGGTATTGCATTAAAGAGAAATGGATTGATATACAGTTGATTGGATGGATATAGGGAGAGGAAGCGGGAGAGTGGACGGAAGGATCAATGGATAATGAGATGAATGAGTATGTCAGTGATTAGAACGAACTGGGGGGTATCATATACAGCGCATTGGATAACACAGTGGCATAGAGAGCCTTTGGCTTTGACATTAAGTGGATGGGTTGGAGTGTCGAGTCCCGTGGGCGGACATGCTTTGTAGGCTGCTATTAGCACGAATGTATTGCAGGCTGTCTGTTCTGTTAGTAGTTAAGATTTACGTCTTCTGTCATTTGTGTTCTTGTGAATTGTTTTATAATTGTCATAATAATAAATGTACAGCGCAGTGCGTTTGTCAGGCGCTTCATTAAAGAAAAGATATTATTATTATTATTATTAGAGTTAATACCGGTTGGTTCACCCTCTCCTTGTAACTGACCATTGCGTTGATTGCTTATTCAACAGGTGTAGCAGCTATGAAACGGAGATCAGTCGCCTGCGGATAGTCAAGCCGGTTCGTGTCTGCCACTCCTGCTACCAGACCCTCAAAGTCTCCGGTTCCTCCGACGCGGCCAAGGTCCGCAGCAACCGGCTGTCGACGGTTGACCTCACCGCCTCGACTCCAGTGATTTAAAAAACGGGGAACGTTTGCGAATGCGTGTCAAAGAAAGAACAATGGACGATGAAATGTAATTCCATATTGTACATTTTATGTTTGTTGGCGATGGGCTGATGGTGTAGCGAACGCCATGCTCTCTGTCTGTACAGATGTCGAGACTTTTGTGATTCTGTAGCTGATGTTCTAGACTGCGGTTTTTTGTCGTTCTACGAATTAAGTGTTCGCATATGTATGTATGTATGTGTCTAGATGATGAGGTCTTGACATTATATGTGTAGGGTTTGTTGTCGTGGAAGCAGTGTAACGGTTTTGGAGGTCGAAGTGGGGCTGCAGATAATGGGAGGTGGGGGAGGAGTGTGACGGAATAGGGTTGGGGTTAGTGTCGTGCCGGGACACCTTTCTGGGCTAAATTTTTGATAGCTTGATTGAGTGATTGTTCGGTCATTTGACGGATTGTCAACTGCTTGATCGATAAATTTGATTGTTTGATTGATAGGTTTAATTGATAGGTTTGATTGATTGATACGTTGATTGATTGATTATCGGTAATTGATTGAGTGAGAAGTTGGTAATTCAGTCAATTGGTTAAAAAGTAGTAAACAAATGAGTTACTGAATTGATTCTGTGATCAATTGGTTGATTGGTAGGTTGTTGGATTGATTGATTGATTGATTGATTGATTGATTGATTGATTGATTGATTGATCATCGGTACATGATTGCATGATAAGCTGGTCATTCAGTCAAAAAGTTGTGAACGAATGAGTTAATGAATTGTCTTGAAAAATATTATTCTCTGTTGTTTACTGTCACTTAGAAGAGTTTAGAACACCTATCTGATTTCTTTTCTCTTTCATCGCTTCTGTTCTCTCGCTTCTTCTGTGTTCTGGCCTCTTTTCTGACCTGCATTTTCGTTGTCATGGAAACAGCGTAACGGTTTCGGAGGACCTCTTCCCCATTCGGCTCTTGTGATACATTCTGCTCCTCTCTCTATCTTTTTTGACCTCCTGTAGAATTCATTGACCTATAAAACCCTCACAGAGAGAACTCCTACTTTCAACCACTGCTCTCTCCTTGCATTTGGCAACACAGTCTGCGATCTTTTGGTGTGGGTCTTTTGGTTGTGCCTCGATGTATCACTGCCTTGGGCTCTCATGCATTCCTTGTTGCTGGCCCAGGAATGGAACCGACTACCAATGTTTGTCCGAAGTTTGAACTCTTTCTCTTCCTTTAAGAAACGCCTCAAAACTTACTATTTCTCATTGGCTTTCATGCATCTCTGTATCTAACAGCTCTTCAACTGGCAGGTTACTAACCGCGCCTCGGATTTGCATTTCTGTGACCTTGCGTGCATTAAAACTGTTTGTAATAAAAATAATAATAATGGGCATAGATGGAATAATAATAATAGTTGGAACCCGTATGGGCTCTATACGGAATCACGGATGCCATGTGTATCGATCCTTGTAGCATTCCAGGTGGGCATGCCGACAGAGATGCTGGACAGTATTGACAATCTGGGACATTTCGAAGACCGGACTGGTAGCGGGACAGCAGTTACGTGGAATGGTATTTATGCTGAATTATGTGTTTGTAATATATATGTCGTTACTGCCAATCAGTTGCTAGATATTATTTGCAAGATCAGAAGGTGTTACTGGATGATATGTCTATCGCTTTGGCTTGGCTTCTCTTCTGCAGTGCTGCATTGTGCCTTGTATTCCGTTTGCCATCTGTTCCCTATGATCTACCCTGCTTTTCGATGCCCGCATCCAACATCGACTTCTTCTTCACCGGTCCCTAAATTAAGTGAACTAAAAGCTCCCTTGTTTCACGAGAAACGTGGGTGAGGCACTCTATCAACCCTGGAGATGAATTCCAAGGTGCGAATACATTGCAGAACTTGCTATTTACTTTCCTGCATGAGCCAATATCAAATTCTACAGCTTGGGGACAGAGGGATGTTTGCGCAAACAGCCTGCCCAGGGTCATTACACGGAGTCATACCCACAACCACATGATCAATGACCAAGCTTGTTACCAATAGACCACATTGTCGCAAACAGCTGCAAAGCTGGGAACATGTTTGCAGATACGTGTATGTTCAAGTGGCACAGTGATCTGTCTGGTAGCACGTTTTGTCTGTGATCCAACGTTTGGGAATTCAGACCTGCTCAATGGACTTCTGGACATGTTTCCTCACGCTTGTCTCACACCATAGATTCAGTTTAACTGATGTTGAGTACTTGAGTGCGACTGATATATTATGCTTCATCATGCTATATCAGATGAGTTGTAGAAAACTGTCTCCTGCCGAAAACCGAGTGACTCACCCAGAGTTTGGGATTCTCTTACGGATTATACTTGTCTACGATTTCATTGAGGGACCATCAATTGATTTTTTTGCATGGGACACAGTAGCCGATTGCCTTAGACGCCTTTAAAACGGTGTCTAGGCAATTAGGCAATAGGCAATTAATGAAAGCGTTCTGTCTCCTAGACACCTTTATTTGAGTGTTGAATGGGTATGTATATGAGTAGTGGGACACTACGATTAGTTAGAGTGGTCGCCTTAGACACCTTTAAAACGGTGTCAACCAATGCTATATAAGGATGGGACACCATAGGTGATTAATCGAGATCCTGAGTGGCCGAGTGGGCTGGTAGCCCGCTCGTCACGCCGGCGCCCCGGGTTCGCTTCCCGGTCGGGTCGGTTTATCAGAGATTAATTTCTCGGATCTTTACTGCGGGTGGCTCGGTCGCAATTTAAACGTGGAGTACGAGGTTGCTTTCTGCCTCCGACACTAATCATCTTCGATATGAAAAAGTGTCGTTAAGCCGAAACAATTTTTTAGGTGATTAATCAAAGCTTTCTTCCTCTCTTAGACACCTTCATTCGAGAAGGTGTTGAATGGGTGTATATATAAGTAGTGGGACACTTACAGTGCTCGCCCTGTAATAACAAGAGTGTTGATTCGAGCCTCCTCAGAGATGGCTACTGTGTAGGGACCTTGAGCAAGTCCTTCACTCACAGTTGTACCATCGATTGTTGCTTGGTCATTAGTGGTGCTTAATAAATGCATAATAAGAAGTCATTAGGTTAGATTTAATTGATGAAGTTTTAGAAGGCCAAATTGAGCATTCCATGAAATGTGAAGCTGAACTTGCAGCTGTAACTTAGGCAGTGCTTTGGTTTTGTACGATATTTTGCACCCATGTTTATCTGAGCGTTTACGATTTGTGCTAAACAAAATGGCGGATCTTCAAAACGTTTATGTTGGATGAATCTTTTGTGCAACAACTGTTGTCCTGTTGCTGAAATGGGGCTTAGGAATGACTAAATGTGAACAAATGGTTCTTGAGGTCTTTGGGCTATTAAATTTTAATGTAGTATGGGGGCACTTTTTTGGCTGAAATGAAAGATTGATATATTGATGGATTGATAAATTGGCAACGAGATTTGAGAGATTAGATCACAGAATGGTTCAAGTTTTAGAACAGACATGCTCCTATGCAGTGCAATATGAGTTCATTAACTAATTAATTAATTAGGTTTGGTTGCATTCTGTGTGGCGACGTTTTCATATCCGGCTGCCACAGCATATATGCTCGTAGCATCTGGCACAAGCTTGTAGTGTGCTACTAATTCTGCCACAAGCATAACTGCTAATTGCATTTGCGCATGCATTGTGCTAGCATGTGACATAGGCCTACAGTTTTTGATTACCATATCAAATACCAAAATCCAATAGTAAATACCTTGAGAGCTGCAAGTAGCATGTATTCTACAGCTTATTTGCACAATCGGCAGGCTTGTTGATTTTAAGTAAGTTAGTAAGTGCTTTCTTTTGACTATGTGAGTGACATGATATTTCATTTGGTATTAAGTCTTGATAACTTGTTTGCAACAGATACACCTTAAATAATCTCGTGATTAAAACTCGTCTTAAAATTGTAAAACACTGACTTAATTGGTAACTACCTTTCATTTAATTCACCAGCAGTAGTACTTTCTGATTAACCTTGATTAGTATTTTGATTAACGCTGGTCTTAAAGTTATAAAACAATGAGGTAGCAACTTCTTTTGATTCATTATTACTTTTTGATTGTCCTTGATTATGATTAGTCTTTTGATTAACAACTGGTCTTAAGATTAAAAACAATGAGGTAGAACTTTCTTTGATTCATTAGCACTTTTAATTCACCTTACATAATCTTTTGATTAAAAGCTGGTCTTAAAATTATGAATGGCACCAACTACCATTCATTCAGAATTACTACTTTTTGGTTGACCTTGCATACTCTTTTAACACTTTAACAATGAGCTGCATTGTTTCCCAGTCGCTTTTAGTACGTGCACTCTCGTCATTAAAGTGTTAATTAAGAACTGGTCTTAAAGTTGCTAAACAGTAAGGTGGCAACTATATTTCATTCGTTCAGCATTAGTACTTTTGAATTCACCTTGCATAATCTTTTGCTTAAAAACTGGTCGTTGAGGTTGTAAAACAGTGAAGCTGATTGTTTATCTGTGAGGCAGGTTGCTAATGTTTTTTCCTATGACCATGGGGCTTTGGGTTTGAATCCCAGCATGTTTGTGCAATTTTAAGGAAAGGTTATTTGGTTGATGGATTGCTGATTTCACATATGTGCTTAAGCCGGAATATCCTTCAACCCTAGGAGTACACCTGTCAGGACTGTTACTTTTAGAGATATCTCTAAGGTGCACTATAGAAGGTCAATATTCATTTATTATGCAATACACGTTGGCACACTGCAACCTTGGACATTGAGACAAATACTATAGTGTAAGTCTGTAAGAGATGGAGGGATTGAGTGAAGTTAAGACTTTCGGTAATGATTGGATTGATTATTTGACTGATTGATGAATTGATTGATGTTTGATGTCAATTGACATAATATTGATTCTTCTATGATTGATTGAGCTAATTTATTATATTACTATTGTTATAAATGTCAAACGATTTCATTATTTATCAGAAGCACTTTTTCGGGCACGTGATTATTGTCATCTGAATTCCTTTTAGGGCTAATGACAGGCAGTGTTTAATTTAGACGTTAGGGGGGGGTAAAGTTCCCCCAGGATCGAGATTTCCCCCCCAGAAAAATGAAAGAGATGAAATTTTAGCCCCAAGAAAAATTAAAGACATGTAATTTTGTAGAATATTGTCTTGGAAAACTGTCGATACTACTGTGTCTCCCCCTCGAAAATTCTCCTTGGAAAAGTGTTGTTACTACCCCCCCTCGAATATTGTTGGAAAATTGGTGTTACTACCCCTTGAAAACTCTCGTTACTACCCCCCTCGAAAATCCTTGTGGAAAACTCTCGTTACTACCCTCCCTCGAAAATTCCATGAAAAATGTTTGAAGTCTTGTTCTTGGTAAAACTCGTCACTACCGCCCCCCGGTCGTCAACTTTTATAATAAGCTGGATACCCCCAGAATCCTCAATTCCCCCCGACAGCAAGGGGACTAGATTAAACACTGAATGACAGGGCACCTCCAGGATTTGAAGTTAGGGGCAGAGGTAGTGGGACCCGAGGCATGGGGATGCAACAGTTGAGAAAATGGTGGTAGAAGCATAGGTTTGATATGTTTATGGGCTTGAGCTGATTATTTTCCCTCAGTCTGCCACTTAATGTAATATAATGTAATTAGTAATTTATTTTACTTAACTGTATCTCCATTTGCACAAAAGTTTCTGTTGGCAGAAAATTTTTTCTTTGTTCACAAGTTTTCTTCATTCTTTTTTGGGTATTTTTGGAGTGTGTTAGTGGGGTGATTTGCTTGACAGGAATGTGCTTGTCTGCAGGGTGTTTGTCGGTTTTTTTGGAGTATAGGTGCGGGTCACATTTTCACTCGATTCTTCCGTCACGCGATGCATGGGGTACTAGTCTCCAGTGCCCCATCCGTATCACCAAAAGCAAAAGGTTTCGTACGTTTCAGTCGTATTTTGTGAATCTTGCACGAAAACTGTAATTGGTTTTGTCAATATCTGTTATCTGTAGTCGTAGGTCTCTTCTTCAGGCGACCGGTACTTGCCAGCATCTTGAACAGATGGTACTTTGCCAGTGTCTTGAGCAGCTGGTATTTTGTCAGTCCCTTAAGCAGGTGGTAGTTTGCCAGTTTCTTGAGCAGGTGGTACTTTGCTAGTGTCTTAAAAGAGTAACTGGTACATGTACTTTGCCAGCGTCATAGGAACTGGTAAACATACTTGTAATTTTCCATGTACATCGCCAGCTGATTTCAAGGGCTGGTCCGTCGCCGATTTAGGAAACTGTTAATAAATCTGTAAAAGCAACTCAACTTTTTTGTCGTTCAGTGTGGATGCCCGTTCCGCTACCGATGTTTCAGAGATTTGAATCTGGAGCTAACACGGTCCGTCTTCAGGGACCTTACATAGCGTGGCACCCATTTAAACAGTGAAGTATCTCACCCGATCAATTCAGTGAAAAATGAACTGGGGTCGAGGCTGGAAGGTGGTCGCTATAGAAATTTTTTTTACATCTATTGAAACTATTTCTTCTAAACTGTATCATTAAATAAACTTCATTCTGGTTAGCTTTGGCATGTGAGAGTTACCAGTACTCTGTGTCTCTCTGTATATCTTTCTGTCTCTCCTTCTCTGTCTGTCTGTCTGTCTGGCCCTCTCTCTCGATATGTCTCTCCGACTGTATGTATGGCTGTCTTTAGCTATTAGGTATATTACCCAATACATTGGAGTATAAAAGCATTGGTCAGATTTCATTTTGCTACAGCTTTAGCATTCAGCGTCTAGCCCACTATAAAAGCCGAGCCAGCAACGCTAAATCCGGATAATGTTCAACATGCTGATCCGCTTTGCAAAAGTAGATGCACAGTTATTATCATTACTTGTCATTGCCACATCAGCCTAGCAAGTAAACGTGCCTGGACTGGCTGACCCGTTGTTTGTCCGTGTCTGTCTCTGTCTGTCTGTCTGTCTGTCTGTGTTTCTGTCTGTCTGTCTGTCTGTATGTATGTCTTTCAAAGTAGTCAAAGTACTTAGAGAAACGATAAGTTTTAAGTTTAGGTTTAAAAGTATTGATCGAGGAGGATCTTCGGATTGGTTCAGGTAAAGACTCAATATATAAATTTTATCCTACGAATATTATATAAAAACATTTATTAACAAACTCAACCATAAGTAGCCATAGGCTACTGACAACAGTTATTGTTTACCTACACTACAGCGTTTTTGCCTGTTGTATTATAGAAATAAATGAATATACATACATGTACATAGGCTTACATACATACTTGGATTAACACTGAGATGAGCAATAGACTTAGCAAATGATCCAGGACAATGGAGATAATTTATTCGAACCCATCGCCGCCAAATGACTGGCGTCAGGAACTGATAATGATTATGACTATTGTATTGTATTAAGCTTTCGTTCATTTAATCTATAGGGCATTCAGAACGCTGCTCCTTCACATGTATGGACTATGGAGTAGGTTTCATTATTAAGTTTATAATGTTTAGTTTTCCACTGTACATGAAGATGACATAATTTATAGGCCTATAACAAATGACACACAGTGTATGTACATTAACATTTACATAATTATAACATGTGACTTGTTTATGATGATACCTAATTTTCATTTAAGCCTATAATGACTAAGATGTTATCAACTGGAATCAGACTGACTAACAGAGAGACAGACAGAGAGGCTAAAAATAGACAATTTTCTGTATCGGTATAAATACTCCTTGTTTCCTGGTGGGTGAGATTAAACACCACAACTTCCGCATATGACCGCTACATCTCCCTGCGATTGACGAAGCAAAATTTAATAACTCAGTAATATACTTAACTCTTTAAAAGTGTTAAAGTATAGATACGAATTTTATTACTGTAGTACTAATAAACTAAATTTATAGAGAGTCGTGTGGCCGATCGGCCGCCTTTACAGTCGTTGAGTAGGTTAGTTCGCTGAGTAAGAGTGGGCGGTTATGTGAAATTGGACCCGAGTGGCATTTGAAATCTGTTTTTAATATTAAAATCTTCACGAATAGCTCAGTATTTAAAATAGATTAATCTGAAGTCCGTTCTGATGGCTGCACCACACGGCTCGATGGACTTGAAAACGGGGACTTCAAACTCGGATCAGGTATTCTTTTAAATCTTGTATTATTTCAGATGTATTCAATTTCGCAGGAAAACACCAGATGTTAGGAAAATCAAGCTGTGCATTATGCCCTATTCCTTTTCGTAGGACGTCCAGTTAATCGTGTTGTTTCGGGTCATTTAGTAGCTTTACCCATTCAGTTTTGTAGTCTATCTGCTGCTAACGTCCAACCTGTTCAAGAAATTTCTTCCTAATTCTTCCATTTTCTCTTCCAATGCTGCTTTGATGCTTTGGACTCCGGTTAACCGGATCTTGTTCTTAACACGGTATTTTCAGGATTACCCCTTGATTTACACAGCGCTGGTGAATAAGCTGGTGCCCTACATTAATTAGCGTTTTAATATCTTTTTAATTGATTACATTATATAGGGTTAGTGCAGTGTAACTGGAATTTATGTAGCACTACTTCCTAGCAGCTTATTTAATCTGATAGTCCATAAACTTTACCTCATAGCAATAGCTTTATGTTTCTGTAAATGCTAAATTCCAGATTTTGCTTGAGCCGTACAACTACCTACTTCAAGTGGCAGGCAAAGAGATTCGAACACATCTGGCCACGGTTCGTGAGACGACAGAATCACCCATTCTTTAATCAGAGATTATGCTTACAAATTCTTATTTGCTGTGTATACTTGGAGATTTCTATATACATTGTTTGCTTCTATTTATTTGCAAATTACTACGTACTTACTTTCTGATGAATTTTTTGGTTTTGATGATTTTAATGTAAATTTAGGCAAGTGTAAGGGTGTGCTTTTGTGAGATACACAGAGAATCCAGTAACCAGGCTACTGACAAAGATTTTTCAAAGATTCTTCATATGAGATTATGATTATAGCTTTAAGATTATTTTTTAATATTTAATTTATTCAATTCAAACTGACAAACCGCAGTATGATCACATGAAATAATAGGAATGCTTGAGAACAAGTGTTAGATTGTGAGAATAAGTATACGTTATAGGTGCCACCTTGAAAAATATTTTCAATCTGTTAATGGGCCTGGGTCGGGAGCACCTCTGAGTAATTATCTTGAAGGGGCGCTATATAAATTCAATAGATAGATAGATAGATAGATGTGCTCCATACTGCTTTACAAAGCTATGTATTCCAGTGTATTTCACTACCCGATTGTAAATCTCTTCATTCTGCAACACAGGGTAATCTGGTTGTTCCCCCAACACGTATTTCCACAGTGCAACATGAAAGCTTTGCAGTGGTCGGCCTTTCATACTGGAACAGGCTTCCATGCAAGCTGCAACATGAGCTACTTTCAATATATCTCAATTAAATATCATTTCTGTTTGATTATGGTCTTGATTAAAGACCATTTAGCATATGGAGAGGGAAGGAGAAAACAAGGACGACCAAGGAAAAAGTTCAATACATGAAACAACTGGAATGAATTTGCAAAACTGAGAGATGCGAAGACAGAAGGAAAGGAGGCTTGATCATGACGCTAGAGTTCAAGGAACTGACAGCACAAGGAGGTAATTCTAGTCAGGAGTAATGACTTTCTTGAGGAGGTGCTATATAAACAAGCTCTTACAATTACAATTGTTATTAGTGTGAAAGGGTTTTTGAGATGAATTTAAACACCTTGGCGATATATCTGTTGAAAATCAGAACTTTGCTTTGTAATTTGTAATTGATGATAGGCCTTCAATTACTGGCTTCAAATTCCGGAAGACAAACTTACGATCATCATTGAAATAACCCAGATGCTACACAATGCCAGTCTTTTGTGAGTATTATTTCCTATCTCTTTAAAATCATGCGCGTATTTAGCGGGGGTTATACGGATTCAAACCCTCGTATAAATAATTGCCGAACAAATTAAACTTTTCAAAACTTACCCGTATTCTGTGACCATGTCCAATGGAAACCCCCAAAATTGTTTCCTGTATACACCCTTTTGTGAAATTAAAATTAAACTTGGAATTACAGAAAGTGGCACATTTTGATTTCTTAATTATGACTGTATATAACGTGCATGTGTATTGTATTGCTTGTATTTATGCTTGCATGTATTATTGCGCATTTATTAAGTGCCGCACGTAATGAGTTAGCATCTATCGATGGCACTGAGCAGTTGTGAGCAAAGGACTTGCTCAAGGTCCCTACATAGTGGCTGTCTTACTGGAGACTTGAGCCTGTACTCTCCACGTTACCAGGCAAGCGCTTTAACCAGTGGGCTACCGTGTCCCCCAATGTCTGCATGTATGTATGTCCTTCTGTACATTTTTATGTCTAGGTATGTGAGAATGTGTATTACTGTGGTGAGTTTTGTAGCTTCTTTGTAAGAATCTATTAACGCTTTAACGACGAGCTGCATCAGTTGCTTTTAGTGCACTCTCGTCGTTAGAGGGTTAAAGTGCCACTCTGAATTGTGCTATGTGGTCGGGTATTGGTTCATCCTCATTCCGTCACTTGATGGCAGGGATGGGTGATTTACACAGAAAAATGTAATTGAAATACAAATTACACAGATAGTGCAATCGAATTGCAAATTATAGAGGAAAATTTAATTAAATTACAGATTATTTGGGAAGATGTATATTGAATTACAAATTATTACAAATTATTTGGGAAGATGTATATTGAATTACAAATTATTACAAATTATTTGGGAAGATGTATATTGAATTACAAATTATTACAAATTATTTGGGAAGATGTATATTGAATTACAAATTATTACAAATTATTTGGGAAGATGTATATTGAATTACAAATTATTACAAATTATTTGGGAAGATGTAATTGAATTACAAATTCTTTGGGAAAATGTAATTAAATCACAAATCACTTTATAACTTTGCTACAAAATACTAGATGGTGTCTTCAGTCAGATACTTTTATACATTATTTGGTACAATTGTTTAAATAAACAAAACCAATAAATTTGACATTAGTTTTGAATTTTTTTTATTTAGGATTGATGACATAGAAGACAATTCAGTCCTGAGGAGGGGAATTCCAGGTAAGGGATTTACAACTCGTGTTCTGTGTTCTTTGTCCTGTAAGATCAACGTTGTAACAATAGATAATGTGGGGTAAGGTATGGTATGGGAATAACATGTTTATTTAGACTGCAGAGTGAGGGTGTCTGTCGCCAGGTAGGGATGTGACCGAAACACTTAATAATAAGCTTCGTTTATGATTTTAAACCGGCACACCGCAGTATGATTACAATTCATAGTTTGAACAGATTACAAGTTATTACAGGAGTCGAATTTAACTGTTTGTGGCCATGCACTGCGCCCATCACGTCCTACTCATTTTACCAACACCATCTGGCGAGTGAAAGGCTGAGTCGACCTTACAGGGGTAGCTCTTTAAGGTAATGCTGATGCAGTAACTCATGGTGTACCCCACACCTGAACAGTGTTGGGCTCTCAGGCGTAGGCGTTCTCAGTGGATGATCCCAAGGGGCACTTAGTAAATGCGTAATAATGATATTAATGATGATTAAGTTCAGATTAGGATACCTTTATTACCGGTAGTTATATAGTAATTTTTCTGACATTTGAATTAAATAATATCAAGGACAATTTATTTTTACGTTCATTTTCTCTTTTGCAGTCGCTCATCACATCTACGGAGTTCCACACACGATCAACACAGCCAACTATGTTTACTTTCTTGGCTTGCAGAAGGCTCTTAGTCTCAACCATCCTGACGTCACACGAGTATTTACAGGTAGACGCCGTGTACACACTGTACAGTGCGAAATCTTGAACTGCTCATGGTGCTAACAGCCATCAATAATTTATGAGTTACGAGAGGGTTTGTGCTCATCTAATTTTCTGCTGTCTACCGGTGGATTGGTGTAATTTCTGGTTGCCTATCGGTAAATTGGTGTAATTCTCTCTTGTCTGCTAGTAAATTGGTGTAATTTTCTCTTGTCTGCTGGTAAATTGGTGTAATTTGCTCTAGTCTGCTAGTAAATTGGTGTAATTTTCTCTTGTGTGCAAGTAAATTGGTGTAATTTTCTCTTGTCTGCTAGTACATTAGTGTGATTTTCTCTTGTCTACTTGTTAATTGGTGTGATTTTCTTTTGCCTAGCGGTAAATTGGTGTAATTTTTGTTGCATACTGTTGCCTATTGGCAAATTGGTGTAATTTTTGTTGCATACTGTTGCCTATTGGTAAATTGGTGTAATTTTCTGCAGTATACTGATAAATAGGTATGGTTTTCAGTAGTCTTCTGGTTAATTGGTGTAATTTTCTGTTGTCTACCAGTAAATTTTGTGATTTAATTAATTAATATCTGTACTAATAACTGCCTATTGCAGGGGCAGCTAATTAATTAGTTAATGCATAGACTCATATCTGTTGTTGCAGGTAATCTAATTAATGAAATTAATGCCTGGATTCAGATTTGGAATACTATAGGTGTAACTGTCATTATTGACTTTTGTTGTTGATTCAATCAACGGTTTCAATTAATCATTCAATCAAATATCTGTTGTTGCAATGCCAGCTAATTAATTTATTAATATCTTGATTAATATCTGTTGTCGTAGAGCAGCTGTTGGAACTACATCGAGGACAGGGCATGGACATATACTGGAGAGACGCTAACGTCTGTCCTACCGAAGACGAATACAAAGAAATGGTCATCAGAAGTGAGATAGGACAACTTCAGCTACTAATCTGATTGATTCATTGACTGATTTATTGACTGATTTAGAGCAAAATTATTATTTTTCTGTACAATATTATTTATTCTGATCTAGCTGGTTAGAGCACTTGCTTACCTTGTAATGCAAAGAGTATGGGTTCAAGCCTCCTGTCCGAGATTGTTACTGCGTAGGACCTTGTGCAAGTCCTTCACTCACACAGTTGCTCAGCTCCATCGCTTGATACTTGGTCATTAGGTAGAGGTGCTTAATAAATGAGTGATAGTAATAATAGGCTTCATGATGATTTGTTGATTAATCCCAATGTAATACTTGTCTAAGTGGACCTAAACTAATCCGTAATCTAATCTATTGTGACCACAGCTAGAGCATTAACCCTTTATAAGGCGAGAAGCGCCCAGGGCAGGCACAGTTAATATATAATACATATTATGATATAGGTAAGAGAAAGTAATCAAGCATATAACATTGTTGAATTGAAATCAGTAAAAAAGTAAGTGGTGGCAATATTTATGCCACTAGCTGTTTGGGGTACACGATGACGTGGCAACATACTTGCCACTAGCTGTTCAGACACCCCAAATAATTGTAGACTGGTACCCTGTTTTGATTTTAGTAGTTGTGCTGCTGGAAAAAGGGTTAAACAGTATCTGGTAGTGACATCTTGTGAATCCACATGCATTAGGTTAGTGACAAAATACTGTACATTAGTTGTTTAGTATACCGCATGAAAGTGATGTAGTGGCAAATATATTGCCTCTCGCTTATAAAGGGTTAAATAATGTTGTAATTGAAGAATTTCAGTCAGCCCAAGTAACATTTCATCTGATCCAATTTGTTATGATATTCAGGTAATCAAATATGATTTAGGGTGCTCGATAGTGTAGTGGTTAGCATGCTGGACTGTCGGGGGTTCATATCCCAGCCACGGCAGAAATTTGTTCGAGATTTCTGTTCCACTTGTGCCCCTAGCCAACTAAGCTATAATGAGTATGCTGACAGTACACTGTCGTTGGGAAGATCAGACGGCAAGGGAGGGGACTGGTCACCCACGCGTCATGCCGAAGCTAAGACTAGGTCTAACACCATACCCATGGCTTCATCAGGGCTAGCTTAAGGAACTGCTCTTCTTCTCTGCTGTGATAACTCTTTCATCTAATGTATCATATTCTAAGCTAAATTATAATTATTACTGAATGTTTTAATCAGAGGCATTTTCAGACTGCCTGGGTAAGTGACTCTTGCGAATGTTTTGTTTTCTATCTGTTTCGTAGAGACTGGTGGCTTGTTTGGGCTGGCAGTTCGCTTAATGCAGCTTTTCACTGAGAATCAAAGGTGCGGTGATCACAATAAGGATACTGATGATGACGACGACGATGATGATGACGATAAATTGGCATGCCTCATTTACGAGCGAAGTTAATAACATCATCGTCTTTCATGGTGTCTAACGTGTAGTATACCACTCAGAAGAAAGTCCAAACAGCTTGCATACTCTTATGCATGCGTAGTGATATAAATATACGTTGTGGTAGTTCTGTAGTTGCAAGGTCTTTCAGTTGTTTGGACAGTTCAGCATATTAACTGTTATTGGGACGCAGTAATGTTAGGGTGGCCCTTAGCATACAGTCAAAAAATAAAAATAATAAAATTTAGTCTGGCATACGTTCAATCTATGCCAATTATAGAAATAAAATTCTGTGAAAAAAAACTTTGGAATTGTATAACATTTAGGGGTAGCCCTCGAGCTCTGAAATTTGTTATGTAATACGATTTTGCGATTTGAATCAGTAGCCAATTGGTCAGAGCGCTTGCCTTGTAATGTGGAGAGTATGGGTTCAAGCCTCTTCTGATATGGTCAATGTGTAGGGACCTTGAGCAAGTCCTTCACTCACAATTGTTCAGCGCCATCGACTGATACTTTTTGTCAATAGATAGTGGCACTTATTTTCTTAATAATAATAATCTTGAAAGATTGCTGGACAAAAATAGCATATCTGTTTGTACTAAAGGAGGTATTGTTATAAACATGAGGTTCTGTATCCGTTTCAGTGATCTGAAGCCACTCTTAGACAATCTTGGACTCTACTTCCAGATTCGAGACGACTACGCGAACCTCAACTCTAAGGAGGTCAGTTCTTGAAGGCAAATGTTTGGGGTTACCAGTGACTTGCATTGACAAACGAGAGTAAATGCTTTCCTGTGTCTTAAACGCTTTAACGATGAGCGTGTATTTAAAGTGACTTGGAAACCAATGCACTCATAGTTAAAGTATTAAAGCAGAGACAGCGTAGAAGACGTTGCAAGCAATTTTGTAGTTTCACCTTAGTCAGTTACTACTTATTCTTAGTTTTTCAGTTGATAATAATAATAATATTCATTTATTAATTCAAACTGACAAGTACACAGTAAGATTACGTGATATTGTACTTAGTAACAGATGATAACAAGTTTAACAGGAGTTGAATTTAACTGTATGGCAGTCTACAAGGCGCCCATCTGTCCTACTGCTCATTTTACAATTGTCCTCTAGTGAGTTGAAGGCTGAGTCAACCTTATGGGGATAGCGGGTATTGAACTGCTTCCTTCTGATCTTCGTGCCAGCATGTTACCATTCAACCATAATCCCCACCCATTTAGATATGAATAGTATTTCTGAATAGTGTTTTATGTTTATAGTTAACCTTTTGACTTAAGGTATTGTTTCTGATTGTGTTTTTAACTGCAGCTTGAAGCAAACAAGGGTTACGCAGAAGATCTGACGGAAGGAAAGTTCTCATTTCCAATCGTTCATGGAGTCAGAAGCCAATCAGAAAACAACCCAATTATGAATATCCTTTGAAGCAAATGCATTTGTGGTTGTCATTTAGCTTTTCACGACACTTTCAACGGCACTGTTGTTAGTGGTGATGTTGTTGTTATAACAACTGTTAGTACTGTTGGTGTTATAACAGCACTGTTGTTTGTATTGGTGTTGTAATAACAACAGTTATTACTGTTGTCAGGGATGGGCAAATTACTTGTAAAAATGTAATTGAATTACAAATTACTTTGGGTCATGAAATGTAATTTCAAATTACAAAATACATGGGAAATGTAATTGAATTACAAAATAACTAATTACAAATTGTGCAATTTCAATTACATAATTTCAATTACGTAATTTCAATTACTGCCCATCCCTGACTGTTGTTGTTATAACTGCACTGTTGTTAGTGTTGGTGTTATTGTTATAACCGCACTGGTGTTGGTGTCAGCACTGTTGTTGTTGGTGCTGGTTTTATAACAGCACTATTGTTGTAATAACAACAGTTATTACTATTGCTGTTATGACAGGACTGTTGTTAGTTTTGGTGTTGTTGTATAACAGCACTGTTGTTGGTGTTATAACAGCACTGTTGTTGGTGGTGCTGGTGTTATAACACCGCTGTTGTTGGTGTTGCTGTAATAACAATTATTACTGTTGGTGTTATAACAGCACTGTTGTTAATGTTAGTGTTGTTATAACAGCACTGTTGTTACTGTTGGTGGTGTTCTAATAACAGCAGCTATTACTGTTGTTGTTATAATAGCGGCACTATTGTTATTGTTATACTAACAGCACTGTTATTACATGTGCTGTTGTTGTTCTTTTAATCATTGTCTTTGTTGCGTAGCACCACTGATGAGTTCTTTTCTTGAAGTGGCACTTTATGTATGTAAGATTACAATTACTATTGCTTGTTTCATTACTATGAAAATTTATAATGCATGCGACGTAATGCAAGTCTGAAACTTGAGAAGTCGGTCACCAAGCAGTAGTTCTGTTGAACATCGAAATACACTGAATGAATGAATTCCAAGATCCTGGTACATATCCAATGTATTTTGCCATATGTTCTCAACTTGTGCCGTGACCAAATTACACTGCTTGGTGACAGAGACATTTGTGGACAAACAACTTTCTCAGGGTCTTTACATGGAGTTTGCTGTTCAGGTTTAAGCTGCATTCATTAGATTTTAGACTAATCATTCTACCCCAAAGGAACAAACATCACCTGTATAAAAAAATAAGAGAAAAGCAACGTCCCGTTATGGCCTTGACCAGTCTAGGTGTACAGGCTGTTACAGTATATCACATTGGTATCGGGTATATTGGAATTTTCTTAACCATGTGACAAGTATTCTTAGGCAGAAGACAACGCATACTGATGTCAAGAAGTACTGCATCGACTACATGGAGTCGATTGGCACGTTTGAATATACTCGTAAAGTCCTCCGTGAGCTAGAGGAAAGGTTGGTTTGAAGGTTTTTTCGTAGATTATTATTATTATTATTTTGCCCCGAGTATACAGGATCCCTTAGGGACTTAGATATTACTAGCTGTTGTAATTTGTCTGGAGATGACCCTACTCATCGTTGTTATTATTATTATTATTATTATTATTATTATTATTATTCAATGCACACAACTTCACACAGAAATGCGAATCTGAGGCATGGTTAGTCAGTCGCCAGGTAAAGAGCTGTTAGATACCAAGATGTTTGAAAGCCAACAAGAATCAGTGAGTTTTGAGGCATTTCTTAAAGGAAGAGATAGAGTTTGAGCATCGATTCCATTCCTTCGGGCAGCAACACGGAATGCATGAGAGCCCCTGACAGTGCTACTTCGAGGCTCAAACAAAAGACCCACATTATTTATTATAGTTATTTTTCATGGTATTATTATTACTGATATTGTAATGTTTGTGCATCAAAAACTTGATACAGCGCCTGTTTAGAACTCACAAGAAGCTCTTCGTACATGGCTGTATAATTGAACTAAGCAAGTGGAACAGAAAGTTTACAGAGAATATTTATACTGGTCACTGGTCAGACCAATTGGTAGTGACTTCCAGAGAATTTAGCTTAATATTTAGCATAAATGCGCGCACAGAGTTGACATTTTAATGACTTAATACTTTAACGACCAGATGCACTGGTTTCCCACTCACTGTTAGTACACAGTCACTTTTAGTACACACTCGTCATTAAAGTGTTAAGTCTGATGGAGCAAATTATTCTTAAGCTGACTTTAATTATTTATTTTGTTGTACTTGACAGCTTAAGGAAGCAGATCGAAGGACTCGGAGGAAATCCTCATTTTCTGAGCCTCATTGATAGACTGAAGAAAATGTACCAGTCGGAATCGCGATCTCAACACCAATAGAAACATTCTAGGCAACTATTTTGCAATGACTCGTAATAGTAATAATTATAAAATGGTAACAAGCTTACTCGTTTATAATTATTATTATTGTTCAAAGATTGTATGAAATGCAAGTTAATATAACCGAGTAGGAAGAAGAGAAGAGCAGTCCTGTAACACTTTTAACACAGAGAGTGTACTAAAAGTGACTAGTAACCAATGCACCTCGTCGTTGAAGTGTTAATCTTGCTTGTAAGGCAGTCATGGGTGTGAAGTGTGAGCGACTTCATTTTTCTCAGCCTTGGCATATGAGGGCATGTGGCCAGTCCTCTCCCTACCGTCTGATCTTACCACCGACAGTGTACATTCAGTAATCATTACAGCTGAGTTGGCTAGGAAGCGGAGGTGGAGCAGAAATCTTGAATCAAATTTCTGCCCTGGTGGGGATTTTAACCTCTGACATCTTGATTGACAGTCCAACACACTAACCAGTAGATTATCGTGCTGCTCTTCTCTAGTGTAACTAAATACACCTCAAATGTTAAATGTATGTAAAGTTCACTTTTTGGGACATCCCACATTCCATACGATTCCAGACAATTTAAAACTTGAGGTCGGATGCTCGGATACTACCCTAACTCGTCAGGGCAGGGACATTATGTACCGATAGGTATCTTTTGCACAAGTCTTCGGTTGATGACTTGTACCTAGCTGCCGGTAATATAGAAGTTCCTTATTATTAATGATACACTAAGTTATTTAATCCTTAACACTTCAACGAGGAGCGTGTACTAAAAGTGACTGGGAAACCAATGCAGCTCGTCGTTAAAGTGTTAATGGTATTTTTTTACTTCGGCTAAGTCACTAGTTTCTGCTTGGATATTTGTGGTGCTGTGTTATTCCAGAAATATATTGAAATAGGTTATTACAAGTGTACCTCTTCCTTCTGTAAGAATCTGCTGATGCTGCAAAGTCCTGTTTAACCAGATAAAATATAATAATATATTGAAATATGTCGTAATTACAAGTATACCTCTTGCTTCTGTAACAATCTTGATGCTGCAAAATCCTGTTTAACCAGATTAAATATAATAATAATTAATGGTATTTAATAATAACGATATTCCATCCCTATCACTGGACATAATGCAACTGCTGCTTCATTAAAATTTCTCAGTGTTTTGCATAAGTTTATTGTCTTGTCTTGTCTTCAACCATCCTCGATCCGAGGGTTGGTCGCTCCATGGACAAGTCTTCTCCACCTTTTTCTATCTTCCGTCTCCGTCAACAATCGATGAAAAGGCATATTCATCCATGTGCTGATGTTGTTAAGCCATCCCATTCTCGGTCTTCCCCGCGTCCTTGCTCCTGGTACAGTTCCCTGTATAATCTCCTTTTCCAGGCAGTTTCCCTGTTTCCTCATTAGATGCCCAAAGTATGTAAGTTTCCTTCTTTTAATCTGATTGAGTAGACTTCTTTCCGTTCCTGTTTTCTCTAACACCCATTCATTTGTTTTTTTCTATCCATGATACTCTCAGAATCTGTCTTAGGCATTTCATTTCAAACGCATTTATTCTTTCTTCTTCATTTTTCTTGATAATCCAACTTTCACACCCGTAAGTTGCCACTGGCCATACCAAAGCCCTCATGAGTTTCATCTTTGTATCCATCTTTATGTTATGGCTTTTCCATAATTGTTTCAATGATGTTATTGTATTAAGACCTCTAGCCAACTTCTCTCTTATATCCTTGACGTCTGTTGCATCTTCCGTTATCAAAGATCCCAGATATCGGAATGTGTCTACTTGTTCCAACCTTACTCCTCTAATATCTATGTTACACATTTTCCCTTTTTGTGTCATCACTTTTGTTTTATTCATATTTATCTTTAGTCCTTTGTTCTCTCCTATTTGTTGTAAACGATTGACTACTTCCTGCAGCTCACTTTCTGATCCTGCCAGAAGTACTATATCATCTGCATATCTTAAATTCGTGATTTTCCTTCCTCCTATTCTCACGCCTCCCTCCCAACCTTCTATTACTTCTCTCATGACCGCTTCTGCCATTATGTTAAACAAGTGTGGTGAAATTACACACCCCTGCCTCACTCCTTTCTTTACTCGGAATCCACTTGACAGTGTTCCTGCCACCTTTACTTTTGCCTGTTGTTTACAATATAATTTATTCAATAAATTAATAATAAGTTTATTACTTACAGAAATAAAAACGTCAAATGATTAAGTCTTGAAATTAATGATTTACTCTCAGGCACTTAAAAATTTACAATGATTAAGTGTTGTTCTAATCTAATCTAATTACTTCCATTATCATATTGCATAAAGCACCAATCAATGATTATTAATAAATAAATAATAATAACGACAATTTATATGGCGCCATAACACGGCGATACCGCTACAAGTGAAATCATCTAAGTGGGTCATAATCCATTGGAGAAAACTGGAAAGTCATACAGTAGAAGCCAGATATTATTAATGGTTCATTACGATAAATTCGTACTTGTAATAGTTCAAAATGGTCTATATTCTGTGGATTGTAATTGTTCACTGCCAATCAGTTTGTAAAGTTTATAATTAATGATCTGTGTTGTTGCTGGTTCAGTGCAGAAATGTGTAAAAATTACTGTTAACAATGGTTCACTGTTTAATAATATATAACAGTTTCAAATTGCTAAACTACAGCTAAGGTTCCACTGTTTTCATTGGTTCAGTTGTAACACTTTTAAAGTGGCTAGTACTGTTTAGGACTACTGTTATTAACTTATCATACCTTCCCTTACTGTGACATACCATACCTTATTCTGACTTACATGTATACCTTCCCTTACTCTCTCGTATCTAATCTTACCTTCCTTACTCGGACTTACCTGGTCTTACCATACCTTATTCTGACTTATACCTTACCTTACTCTGACTTACCATACCTTCCCGTACACTGCCTTACCATACCTTATTATGACTTGTACCGTCGCTTACTCTGATTTGTCATATCTTATTCTGACTGTGATGCACAATCGGTTTCCAATCTGTTTCTGTTGAGTAAGGGGTCATCCATTTAGTACGTACGCAAAAATTCGGAGAAATTGACCCCCTCCCCCTCCCTGTACGCATGCGTACTTTTCGCACCCCCTCTGCGTACGTACATTTGCCGCAACCCCCGAACACCTAAAACGGCCCGTATAATTATAATCCACGCAGAAACAATCAAGGAGTTACAAAATTAACGTGTTTAATACGTTATGTTAAGAATGTTTAGCTGCATAACTTTAAAAGTTTGTCTAGACTAGTGTCTGCTAGACTCAAACGCCGACTGGAACAGGTTACGTATTATAGGAATTTGGTCTAGCGTTTATATGATGATGATGATTATAGTTCTGTGGCCGAAGGCCGGTCCATTGACTTTAAGCCTCCTGAGGATAACATGAGTGGGGTGGTTTCTCGTTGCCTCACTATAGACAAATGTGGGTGAGCACTGACAGGGCTATACTCCAGGGTCGCTAGGCAGTGGCTTGAGGTAGATTTATATCTGCAACCCTCCCGTTGCAAGGCAGACTATACATGGCCCCATAGTCTATACTCCAGCGTATATATATATATATATATATATATATATATAAATGAATATTACTGAAGTCGGGTATTTAGGGGTGGTTTTACGGGTTCAAACCCCCAAATAAGTTTCCGAAAATTTTTTGTATATGCTTTTACATGCAAAATACAAAAAAACCTGGACTTTTGCTACGATTTTCAATGGAAAACCCCCCCAAATCTTTAAACCCCCTCCGAAATTTATTTCTCGCTACGCCCATGGCGGCAGGACCAGCCCAGCGCTGCTCCAGCTCAAATCTTGGGCGCCCAGCGGCAGTCTGCGGTTAAATTAGCCCAGATTGAAAGATGGGTATTATAATATATATAAATCCAAGTTTATCAGCCCCCCCCCGTTCCCCATGCGTACGTACATAATATTACATTATTATAAGTAGCCTTAGTAGGCCATACGCAAGCATACGCAAACATATGCATTTGGGTTACCCTCCCCCCTCATGCGTACGTACTAAATGGATGACCCCTAATGGCTCGACACATTTTCTCTATTAGCCTACCTAAAGTCACGTTTGTTTAGATTCATAAGGTAGTAGCGCAAGCTTTTAGGAGGTGCCCACGAGGCGCTATAAGTGTCTTGTTACATTACATTTATGTGAAACGTGAAAGTACTTTGTGCGGTGACATAGGTTTACTAGGTTTATGGGCCAGACCTCAGCACCAGCACGAATCAACGCTAGTGCTGTCCAGGGTTCCGGCGTTGGACCGTCCTTTTATTCCATCGATGCCTCTGATCTGCAGCCCTTACATCCGACCAATGTGATGGTCAAATATGCAGACGACACCTATTTGTTGGTCGGATCAACATCAAGAGCCACTGTCTGTGAAGAGCTTCGGTCGGTATCGGACTGGGCAACATCCAACAACCTCAAGCTAAATGCAAAAAAATCTAGAGAGATGTTAATAATGCGGCGAGGATCTGTAGAAAATCCACCACTGCTTGATGGCGTTCAACGGGTCGAATCGATGAAGATCCTTGGAGTAACCTTCAGGAACAACCTTAGCGCCACTCCCCACGTAGAAGAACTCATAGGCGCTTGCTCAGGTTCACTGCACGCACTGAGAATACTCAGATCACATGGTCTCACGCGGGAGGCATTGAACGTAGTCGCTGAAGCAACAACAATATCACGACTACTGTATGCTGCCCCAGCATGGTGGGGTTACGTGACGGCAGCAGACCGCCAACGACTGGAACGGATCTTGTCCAAAACAGCTCGATTGGGATATATTTGTGAAGGAGGTGCCACAATGGAGATGCGGGTTGGTTTAGCAGAGGACCGTCTCCTTAAGGCCATCGAGGGGAATCGAGACCATGTCTTGCGACGGCTGTTCCCGTCTCCGACCCAACACCATTATGACCTCCGCCCGCGAGCCCATGGTTTTGAACTGCCCTGTAAGGACGATAAGAACTTTATACCAAGGGCTTTATATAAGTATATTAATCATCTAAGCCAACAACAAATTTAAAACAAGACACTCTAAACACTTTAATTAAATCTCTCTTTTATTTTATTTTCAAATGTAACTGTAAGCTACGATGCGGTTTGTCATCTGGTGTGTCAATAAAACGAATATCATCATCATCACATAATACTACTACTACTACGGCTGCTGCTGCTAGTACTACTACTACTACTACTAGTAGTAGTAGTAGGCCTACTACTACTACTACTACTACTACTACTACTACTACTACTACTACTACTACTACTACTACTACTACTACTACTACTACTACTACTACTACTACTACTAGGCCCATAGAACGAGAATTCGTGACTTCAGACTTTAATATTCGTAAATATTCGTGAATATTGGGTCATTCGTTAATATTCGTAAATATTCGTTGATGACGTCACTGTTTCCGCTTGTTTACGAACTAATTTAATTTAAGAGTACTAATTTAAGTATATGTGCAGTGGTTTTTCGGCGCTGTAGGCGCTGTACATAGTGCTGTGGTCCGTAAGCTGCATGGTATGCTGGTAAACAGACTGTCGGAGTGACGGATGTTTTTGCTTGTTTATATTTTGCATGGGATGACTGGTGACAAATTGCCACCAGTCATCCCAAAAGTGTCCTCAGACAACTGGCATTAAATTTGTTTGTACATGTGTAATGTTACACGCCTAGGCTTATTAGGTCAAAATGTCAAAGTAGATGAACCGATTCAAAGCTCTCTCTCTCTCTCTCTCTCTCTCTCTCTCTCTCTCTCTCTCTCTCTCTCTCTCTCTCTCTCTCTCTCTCTCTCTCTCTCTCTCTCTCTCTCTCTCTCTCTCTCTCTCTCTCTCTCTCTCTCTCTCTCTCTCTCTCTCTCTCTCACACACACACACACACACACACACTCAGTCTGTCTCTGTCTGTCTGTCTGTCTGTCTCTCTACGATCTCTCTGTCTCTGTCTCTCTGTCTGTCGCTCTGCGTTCTCTGTCCCATCTCTGAAATCCACGCGCCCAGTATAATTATTATGTACCAGTCTCACTTTCAAATGATGCGCTTATAGTGCTGAGGGATAGGGAATAGCGGGAGCTGAGTCATAATTTGGGCGCCAAAAATGTGAATGTCGCATGATCGGCCCCGGCCCTGTTAAAGGCCTTTTGGTTTTGGTTTTTTTGGTTTTTTAATAAAACAAAAAAAAAAAAACCGCAAATTTTGGTTTTTTGGTTTTTTACAAATTTCAAAATTATAAATGCCAAAACTGTCGTCTCTTCAACTCTCTTGGCAATTGTTGTACAGTCTTTGTTAACTTCGTTTATGACGGTTCTACTGTTCTAGTTAATTTCATTTATATAGCCTACATCTGATTAATTTGAACGGTAGGCTCTATTATGCCATTTTTATGAGTTTTATGATCCGAAATAGGAAAATCTCTAAAACAAAAAACCAAATAACCAAAAAACCAAATAAAACCAAAAAACCAAAAAACCAACTTTTCATTTTGAAAAAAGGTTGGTTTTTTGCACCCCTGGCCCCGGCCCGCATAGCCTTTTGAGACTTCGAACAATAAACCAAGTGAAGTTACTCATTATATGATTATAAGATGACTAACTCTAATATATAACTGTTCTTATGCATATTTTTGCACTGATTTTTTTAACAATTAATCCCGGATTTTGAAGAATTAAGAATTAAAAGAACTAAAAAAATTAAAAAAATTAATATTCGTTGGCCAGTTTTAATATTCGTCAATATTCGTCAAGTTTTAAAAATTTTAATATTCGTAATATGCGCATACTCGTTCTATGACTAGGCCTACTACTACTACTACTAATAATAATAATAATAGTAGTACTGCTGCTGCTACTACTACTAGTATACTACTACTACTACTAATAATAATAATAATCTGTTAGGTAGCTACGTTTAACGCCTTCGTGAGTCTCTAGTGAGGCGCTATATAAATGGCCATAAACATACATGTATACATACAATAATAATAAACCAGACCAGCTGTCCACAGAGAAGCTTTCTTATAGCTTCCGTTTCCTTCTCGATTGTTTAATAGTTGGCGGACGTGCTATCGGAACAAGCGAGGCCATGGTATAGGCCTACGAGTCGACACATTCCACAGGGCGCCAAAAACTTTGAATTGAAAACTTAAACTACAATATGTAAAGTAAAATAAATTGATACCAGTTAAACTTTTGAACGTAAGATTGAGTGGCAGAAAAACTTCGCTTATGGGGGTAAATCGCCCCATAGGCGTGACCCCATAAAAAGTGGGTATACGATAAACTTAGTTGACGCGCTATTTTGGTCGCTCCCATGCAGAGTCCTTGACGTCACAACTCCGTACACTATTATTCGGAAACTCTGACGTCAACATGGGTACCTTTGCCGTCAATAAACTGTCAACGACTAGCTTAAAATAGAAGGCATATAATGACGTCATTTGTAACGTTGGACTATCGTGCGTTAGAGGGCGTTTGTCGTTTCCATGCTCACAAACTACAGCTCTAAACGCGGCAGACATTAATGTATATTATTATTATCATTGCAAGATTTCCTGCCAGCCAAAGGATTATTGAATTCATTACATTCGTTAACTCAAGATTTGTAACATGCTTCTCAAACCTAAGCGAGAGGCACCAACTTATTCACGAGCGTTGCATAGTGTCAGATGGGCTGACCAGAGATACCAAGAACTAAGCGGTTGCCAAGCGAGAACAGAGGAGGAAGGGAGAGAAGCTGCTAAGGCGGTTTTCTTTTAAGATGAGAGATAGGAGAAGGATATGACTATGGATGAGGTCTGCAATAAGAATCTTAATTTGCTCAGAAATTGTCTGTTGGTATACAATTATAGTTGGCCATCTTAGTGTGTGCTTTTTACGACAGACATTAACTTATCTGGCTAATAGCATTACCGGGATTATAGCCACAATACTTATATAAGAGGCAGGCATTTGGTTCCAGATATTAGGTCTTATCAGTAAGATCTCAGCTTTACAATGAAATCCAATCTTTCTTCACTAAATTTTTCACACGCACACAGTTACACGTCTTGAATTAATCCGTAATTATACGGATTAGTAACGGAATCAATTTTTCGATTGGGTGACTCGCAGACTCAAGGGCATGCATTCCAGTTCTTCAATCCCAACCGGGTTTTTACTGCTGACCAATAAATATGGGAATATGAGTCCACGTGACTCCCCAATTGGCAGGACGGTAGAACAAGATGGCAGTAGAGCGTATTGGAACTGATTCTGCTATTATATTCCAGTTCTCAATCCCCAACCGGGTATAACTGTAAGACGATTTTACATACAGAGCGGGGTTTCTGTCAACCAATAAACATGGGAATTTGAGTCCATATGACTCCCCAATTGGCAGGTCTGTCAGAACAAGGTGGCAGTAAGACGAGTTTGGAGCTGCTTCTGCGTTTAGGCTATATTCTCGAACCCGATCTGTCTTTTCAAGTAACTCTCGCTGCCAAGACCACGAAGCGATTTGAACGCCAACAGCACTCGCTGAATACAGGACACGGTTGGAGGCGTGGTACGTAACGTCAATGGAACTTGTTATTTCTCAGTAGAATTTCATGGATTTACCATTAAATTTGATTCTGTAAGATCTTCCTTGTTTCATATTTTCTAAAATCTGTCTTATTAGGATACTAGCTAATTAAACAATAATAGAGATTAAAGGATTAAAGAATAAAATTCTCATTAATGTATCGAAAATAATGATTCAGCTTTTACTATCAATTTGGGTGATAAGCGATTATTATTAATTTAGTAATTATGCTATTGTTATAACTTTAATAATAATAATAATAATAAATAATAATAATAATAATAATAATAATAATAATAATAATAATAATAATAATAATAATAATAATAACAACAACAGCAATAATAATAATAATAATAATAATAATAATAATAATAATAATAATAATAATAATAATAATAATAATAATAATAATAATAATAATAATAATAATGGGGTGGCTGGAATTAGTAGAGTGTTCTCGCTGGCACTACCCGCCTTCTTGGCTTCGGCCGCGGGCACTCTCCCCACCCAGTCCCTCATCTTGGGAACCACACCGGTTGACTCGGACACGGCTTACGACTCGGCGCGGACTACCTGGCTTCAGATCGCTGGTGTTCCGGAACCGATGGTCGCCCCAGGTCACAAACAGTCACACTGGGATAGACCGCTGTTGAACGCCGTTTTTTGGCTGTTAACGATAATCTACAGGACCCCTACGACCAATCGAGACTAAGAGTCTCACAGTTACCGCACGCCTCGGATTGGTTACATGCTCTCCCGCTTGTTGCACACGGCCTCAGACTGGAGGACGAGGCCGTAAGGGTGGCGGCTGGTTGCGATTGGGTGTAGCCATTTGCGAGCCGCACGTGTACGCTTGCGGCACTTCCGTTTCGTTCAGAGGTACGCATGGGTTGTCGTGCTCAATGGGATTCGGCCGATAAGCGAGACACAGCAACATCAATGACCGCATCCATCATAACCTCAACAGAGATGTCATCCCGGCAGTGAAAGAGCCGTCCGCCCTGACCAGATCGGATGGCAAAAGACCGGACGGGCAGACCCTAATACCGTGGAGTGGTGGACGGACCTTACTATGGGACGCGACGGTGGTGGACACGGTGGCCACCTCATACATTTCGTAGACAGCAGCCGCGGCTGGTGGGGCGGCAGAGATGGCCGCCGCAAGGAAGCACGCCAGGTACTTTGTACCTGTCGCCATAGAAACCTTCGGTCCCTTCAACAGAGAGGGCCTTGCCTTCTTATCGGAGACCGGAAGCTGACTGTCGAAGACTACCGGTGACACTCGCGAAACAAGCTTCCTCTTTCAAGGCCTATCGGTCATGATCCAACGCTTCAACGCGGTGGCTTTCCAGGCCACCATGCCAAGGCTGCCGGGAGCCGACGAGCGGCGAACTCTGGACAGATCCAACAGAGGATATCGATAATAGAGCTGCTTTTAGCCAACACTCCATAATAATAATAATAATAATAATAATAATAATAATAATAATAATAATAATAATAATAATAATAATAATAATAATAATAATAATAATAATAATAATAATAATAATAATAATAATAACTAACCTAATTTTTTTTTGTTCCTGAGGGATTATATCTACCTCGGGTTAAAAAATAATAATAATAATAATAATAATAATAATAATAATAATAATAATAATAATAATAATAATAATAATAATAATAATAATAATAATAATAATAATAATAATAATAACTTATAAACAAATAAACTGAATGGTCTCTGTCGTTGTCTTGGTTTGCTGATGTGCTTGTATTGATTGTTGGATCTTATCAACTGCTTTGTCATAGACAGACCGACGTCCTCAGTAACTAACTCTGATGGTTCAGAACGGCTTCTCGTGCATTATTCTCTCCATATGAGAAAGAAAACGAACGTAGGCTGTCCACAAGCAGACCGAAGTGGCGAAGTAGTGAAAGCCCTTCACTCACTCTTTAGTTTGTCGATTTCTCCGTACAAAGTGGAGTTTACTTATGTTTATGTATAGTATTTGTAACATTATATGTATAACAGAGGTTGTACATGTAGCATACTTTTTACGATAGTTGATTTCAACTATAGTCTTACTAGGCTAAGTTTCTGCCAGCCGACTAGGAGACGTTCGATGACTTCTGTGACCGTGCTGATTCCTCCCTTTTCCCTTCCGTGCTTCACAACCCCAGCCATGTCTTAGGTTTTCTACTGCCTCCGTGAGATGCCGCGTGCTGACGCATTAACCAGTAGTTAAATTCAGCCGGATGCAGTGGTAAAATTCAGCTAGATCCCGTCGGATCTACCTCTAGTTGGAGATCCGCAACCTGAATTATGAGATCTCCGATGATCAGATCCGCCACCAAAAAGAGAAGGACCGCCATCTAAATGTATTTCTGTTACAATAATTGATCACTTCCAGGGACCCTGGGCAAGCCCTTCACTCGCAATTGCTCATGCGCTTCGGCGTGAAACTCCGATTCAGTGTCCGCGCTGTAGTCGGGAGCGCCTATGAGTAGAAATCTTGAAGGGGCGCTATAACAAGTGCTCATACATACATACATACATACATACATACATACATACATACATACATACATACATACATACATACATACATACTTCCACTTTGTTCCACAGTGTTTTGTTTTTATTCGAATAACAGATAGTGAATAATATTATGTAGGTTATAGATTCGCCAATCAGGCTTAAGTTTTAGATTTGCAGAGATTTGGATTATTATCTGCCACCTCTGGATGAGCAATTTAGCAACTGGCATTGACCCGGTGTGTGATGTTATCACGTGAATGTTATATAAATGACTCTGTTGCTGATCTTTCTTCTTACTTTAGCGTTATTATCTCACAGCACCGAAGATGTCTGTTTTATAACTGCATATAACGATTATTTTCTGATTGAACACTGATTGCTCTTTTCCGGTGTTCCCGCAGTGCGTTTGCAGGCAATTCAATTAAGTACATACTTACTTACATAAATACTTAATTGTTTACTTATTTACTTGTTTACTTACTTATTCACTATCTATACGATTGTCTGGGAGACTTTGTGGCGTCACCTTGGACAATTCTTGACCGACGATAAAGACTTTGTGACGTCACCTTGGACAATTCTTGACTACGATAAACTGTCCATGTCTTACAAAAGAAGGCTTATAATATTAACATGACGTTAAACGTTGCCTAGGAACAACTTGAACAAGCCATTGCCTTCTAGATACTGATAGTATCTAGAAGGCAATGAACAAGCTGACCAGGGCCTATTCAGCCCTTTTAGCCAATCACATTACAGGAATCATAAGTTAGCGGATAAATATATGTATAGCCTACGTGGCATCAAGTAACGGATGTTAGATCTTATCAGTAAGATCTCATAGATTTGTTACAAACTTACAATTCAATGTATTCTTTCTGTAATACATTTTTTACATACGAACAATTACATGTCTTGATTAGAAACGGAATTGATTGATAGTTAATCAATTGGTTCGTTCGGGTGTCACAGAAGAAGGGCATGCAATTCCCTTCTTACAACATCTAGTCTGATATTTTAAGAAGTTTGTGTTAGGACTAGAGGTGGGTTCCTTCCAGCCGGCAAAACATGGGAATATGGTCCACTATGGCCCCCATGAATATGATACGCTGGAAGGGTATCGGAGGGAAACACGTAGGAGATGCCCCTGTGAATATTAGATCACCCGAACTGTAGGCCTAACAACCAACGAAACCTCGCTCCCCGAAGCCATAAAGCGATAGAACCTTCGAAACCGACGTTCACTGATCATGCCTGGAACATGCCCGCGTTGGGACCCTTGACCACGGTTTGTGGCCAAAGGGTCCAATTGTAAATGGGTTGAGGGGCGTCGCTGAAGAAGGAAACACGTAAAGCAATTGTCTTTCTTGATTTTTCAAGTAGAGATATTTCACTAGTTATCATAGTTTTTTCTTCGTCACTTTTCTTTTACTTTCTGTCTAATGCAAGTGGCATCAACCGATGACGTACAAAACCCAAACCGTAAGCAGGACATTGTAGAGCTCAGGAAGTACTTACTTGTTTACTTTCTACTCCTCTCTCTGGTTTCTCTGGAAACCGGAGTCGGACCTCCCCTGGACATCGATCTCTGGACAACATCTTTACCACGACGCATCGCTCGTGAATAAGCCGGTGCCCCGCGTTTAGCTCATGGGCGTATTTAGATGGTGTTGTGGGTTCAACCCCCAAATAAAAATTGCCGATTTTTTTGGCGAAATCAAAGGTGTCAAGCTTTGAAACTTAAAAAAATACAGACATAATTCTGCGACCATGTCCAGTGGAACTCCCCCCCAATTGGTTCCTGGCTACGTTTCTGGTAGCACTTTATATTTCGAAGTTCGAAGATTACGATTACGATTAGACAAGAATGACGCAATTTCGTCACCAGTGGCCGATTTTGTATGCATGTATGCATGTATGAATGTATTGTATGTATGCGTGTAGCTGGACTTTTACAAAGCGCATTTTGGGTATCCTCAAAACCCCTCTTGTTGACTCTTAACATCTTTGGACGCCACGTTATAAAATGACTGACACCATGGAGTGGTTCTAGTAGAATGCAGTTTGCCGTTTAAAAAGCTCCGTGGATTACATCTGTATTTAGATAAATGTTTCTTTAATAATAAATTGGCCAGAAATTGGCAAACGGCTACGTCAATTCACGCGATGTTTATACCGAAATCTCGGGAGAACTAGGATAATAATAAAAATAATTAAAAATAATTAGAAATAAGACAAATAGCAGCAATAAGTTATTTACCATAGTTCACAAACCTATTACGCCTCCGTTTCATAGTAGCCTAGATGACACGAGTCCTTGAGGTTCGTCTTCAGTCCCTATAGATGATCATCGCAGACGCCAGCCATCGATGGATGAGCCTCGGACAGGTCGACCGAGTAATCTTCAGCCCGAGAACATCCTACCCCTGCTTGATCTGCTGCTGGACCAGGTTGTGAACGTCGCCATGTTGTGGCGCCTTAGCGAATCGCTCTGTGCGATAGTGTCCTTATTGCCCATGGCCTATCGGGGATGCGTCTGTATGCTGTAGTTCGGGCCACTTCGCTGGCACGACTCCTCTATGCTTCCCCTCAGGTCCGCATGAAGGCTAGTGCGTGCCCACCGCTGCCCAGGTGCTGTGATCACCTCCGGAAGTCCCCATCTGACAACCACCGGACCACCATGCACATATTTATAAATTGTGGGTCCCTCAAAACTGCCGGCCCGAGAGCTGCAGCACCCTTAGCACCCCCGCTAGCACTTCCTCTGTATGGTCTGGCTTTGCTAATGCTGGTTAGTATGCGCGTATCAACGCAATAATATGGAAAATTATACGGCTCAAGTTACTGCCTTCCGACCAGGAGACGTTCGAAGTCCTCTGTGACCGTGACGAATCCTTCCTTTCCCTACCGTGCTTCACAACCCCCAACCATGTCCTAATTTGTCAACTGCCTCCTGTAAAGAATTTCACCTATTCACTCCATCCTCGTTCGCACAACCGTGAGATCCTGCGTGCTGACGACGCATTAACCCGATGTGGTTTTATTACGCGAATGTTATTCAAATGACTCTATTGCTGGTGTTTAATCTCACTTTATCCTTACTCTCTCACAGCTCTGAAGATGTCTGTTTTGTAATTATTTTGTGATTGAACACTTCGATTGTTCTTATACGCTCTTCCCGCAGTGAATTTGCAGGCGGTTCATTAAAGTACTTACTTACTTCTAAACTTACTTACTTACTTACTTACTCGCTTACTTACTCACTTACGATTATCTGGGAGACTCTGTGACGTCACCTTGGATAAATATTGCCTACGATTAACTGTCCATGTCTTAAAATAGATGGTTTATAATACCATGACGTAAAAACGTTGCCTAGTAGCAAGCCGACGAGATCATAATAGCTTATTCCGCCAATCATATTAGCAGAATTATAAGATAACAGAGATATAATTATAGGCGTATATGTTTGTGAATCAGTAAGTGGCAGATATTTGGTCTTATCAGTAAGATCTCAATTTGTAGACTTGTAACAATTAATACATTCTTTCTGTAATACATTTTTTACACAGTGCACGAACAATTATTTGTCTTGATTAGAAACGGAATTAATTGATAGTTAATCAATTGGTTCGTTCGGGTGTCACAGAAAGATGGCACGCAATTCCATGTCTCCTTACAACATCCAGCCTGGTATCGTAAGAAGTTTGTGTAAAAACACATATATATATATATATATATAGAAGGTGGGTTTCCTTACAGCTGGTCAGCATGGGAAAATGGTTCAGTATGGCCCCCTTGCACATGGGAAGCTGGTATAGGGTATCGGAGCGGATACACTTAGGAGCTGCCTCTGTGAGAATAGAACGCCCTAACTGTAACAACAAATAAAAACCTCGCTCCCCGAAGCCATAAAGCGATAGAACCTTCGAAACCGACGTTCACTGATCATGCCTGGAACATGCCCGCGTTGGGACCCCTGACCACGGTTTGTGGCCAAATGGGTCCAACTGTAGATGGGTTGAGGGGCGTCGCCGAAGAAGCCAGCCCGTAAAGCAATTGTCTTTCTTGATTTTTCAAGTAGAGATATTTCACTAGTTTGTATAGTTTTCCTCGTCACATTTCTGTTACTTCTGTCTAATTCATGTGGCATCAGCCAACGGAACACCAAACCCAAGCCGCAATCAGGTCAAGGTAGAGATCTACATGGAAGTAGTAGTAGTGTAGTAGTAGTAGTAGTAGTAGTAGTAGTAGTAGTAGTAGTAGTAGTAGTAGTAGTAGTAGTAGTAGTAGTAGTAGTAGTAGTAGTAGTAGTAGTAGTAGTAGTAGTAGTAGTAGTAGTAGTAGTAGTAGTAGTAGTAGTAGTAGTAGTAGTAGTAGTAGTAGTAGTAGTAGTAGTAGTAGTAGTAGTCGTAGTAGTAATATTAATGGTAATATCAGTCCCTCCCTCCCTTCAAGCGCCCGTCCATGTCTCTGTCCTTCCAGTAATAGTAGTAATCCCTCCATCCCTTCCCTCCCTACCTCCATTCGCACGCGTTGTGTAAGAATTTTGTGTCGCCCCTATCGAAGTGGCTGGTATTCATCCGGCTATGCCGGAATGGCGTAACAGGAATGTTGACTTAGTGAGGGATATGTCCCAATGAATCCTGGGATTGCCCCAATGAATCCTGAGATTTTCGCCCAAAGAATCCTGGGATATGCCCCAACTGAGCAATATTCCGAACTTTCACAGCCAATTAGCTAACCAGTAACTATTAATAGAGATCACTGCCTATAGCCAATTCAGCCAATCATATTAGCAGAATTATAAGATAACAGAGATATAATTATAGGCGTATATGTTTGTGAATCAGTAAGTGGCAGATATTTGGTCTTATCAGTAAGATCTCAATTTGTAGACTTGTAACAATTAATTACATTCTTTCTGTAATACATTTTTTACACACGAACAATTACATGTCTTGATTAGAAACGGAATTAATTGATAGTTAATCAATTGGTTCGTTCGGGTGTCACAGAAAGATGGCACGCAATTCCATGTCTTCTTACAACATCCAGCCTGGTATCGTAAGAAGTTTGGGTTAAAACATATATATATATATAATATATATAATATATATATAGATGGTGGGTTCCTTACAGCTGGTCAGCATGGGAAAATGGTTCAGTATGACCCCCTTGCACATGGGAAGCTGGTAGGGTATCGGAATACAGCGGTAACACCTGGGAGCTGCCCCTGTGAGAATAGAACGCCCGAACTGTAACAACAAATAAAAACCTCGCTACCCGTAGCCATAAAGCGATAGAACCTTCGAAACCGACGTTCACTGATCATGCCTGGAACATGCCCGCGTTGGGACCCCTGACCACGGTCTGTGATCAAATGGGTCCAACTGTAGATGGGTTGAGGGGCGTCGCCGAGGAAGCCAGCCCGTAAAGCAATTGTCTTTCTTGATTTTTCAAGTAGAGATATTTCACTAGTTTGTATAGTTTTCCTCGTCACATTTCTTTTACTTCTGTCTAATTCATGTGGCATCAGCCAACGGAACACCAAACCCAAGCCGTAATCAGGTCAAGGTAGAGATCTACATGGAAGTAGTATGAATTATGAATGAATGAATGAATGACTTCGACAATTTCTACAGCACCGTAACACGGCACATGCCGTTACAAGGGCGCTTTAACAAGTTTAACACTGAATCAGAGATACGCTTTTTCAAAGCAATATTATGTCTTGAGCCTGGATTTGAATGACTCCATAGTAGGTGCAGATCGTATGGAAGGTGGAATGCCATTCCAGCATCTGGGTCCAGCCACGGAAAAGGCACGATCACCAAAGCCTGTTCTTGATAGGTATTGCTTGATTGGTATGGTATAGTACAGCAGCAGCAGCAGCGGCAGAAGCAGTAATAGTAGTAGTCGCGTAATAGGAAAGTAGTAGTATACCAGCAGCAGTAGCAGTAGTATTAGTAACATTAGTAATATTAATGGCGATAGTAATATTAGTCCCTCCCTCCATACCTTCAAACGCCCGTCCATCTCTCCGTCCCTCCATCCATCCCTCCCTACCTTCAACCCTCCGTCATATTCGCGCGCGTTGTGTAAGAATTTTGTGTCGTCCCCTATCGAAGTGGTTGGTACTCATCCGGCTATGCCGGACTGGCGCAACAGAAATGCTGACTTAATGAGGGATACGCTTTGATAGTATTAATAAAAGCATCAAATATGGACGCTACGCTCTCCACTTCTCCACACAGTATGAACTCCTCGGTCCCCGTGCGCGAACTGCCTTCAGACAGTATCGTGCTTTCAGTGTTATTATTATTAAATTATTATTATTATTATTATTATTATTATTATTATTATTATTATTATTATTATTATTATTATTATTATTATTATTATTATTATTATTACTTTTTTGCCCTGAGGTACAGGGACTTAGAAATTATAAAAGTAATGTGTCTGGAACGGCTATTCCTCATCCATGTTTGCTATTATGTTTTTAAAAAAACAGTTAAAACTCTACTTGCTCTCAAGCTCTTAGCATAATGTGGTGACAATAATATTGACTTTGTGTATGTGTGTAAAGCATCCTAGAAGTAGCTTGCTACTGACGATGCTCTATAAATTGTCGTAATTACAATTACAATTACAATTACAAAAGGTACTTCATTCCCCCAGGGACTTAGAAATTATAAAAGTAATGTGTCTGGAACGGCTATTCCTCATCCATGTTTGATAAATGTGCCACTAAATGCTGCGGCGTTGAAGCGTTGTACTGTGACTGAGATCCTCTGAAATAAGTACTCTCTCGGTTCACCCGTAGCTAGCGTGATGTGGCGACCCGGTCAGAAATAAATTATTATTATTATTATTATTATTATAGTGAATTTTCCATAAAGGAATTAAATATCAAAATCTAATGTAACTGGAAGGGCTATCCCTCTTCCATCTCGGGCATAATAATAGTTTTTATTATTATTATTATTATTATTATTATTATTATTATTATTATTATTATTATTATTATTTAGTTACATTTGTAACGCGCGCACGGTCACTCCGAAATGTGAATCTGAGGCGCGGATAGTTCGCCGCCAGGATTATAAGAAGCCGTTAGCCTAGATATCAAAGTGCTTGAAAGCTAAGGAGAAATAGTGAGTTTTTAGCCGCTTTTTGAAGGAAGGAAGTGAATGTGAGATACGAAGATAGTCGTATGTTATGTTATGTCATGTTACAAATTAGTCGATTCCATTGTTGTTGTCTCCATGGAATGCAATGGGCTCCAATTACTAGCCTAATTATCATTACGCCTTATGCCTAGAGTTTATTCAGATTAATCTTATTGCAGCCTTAAGACTGTCCTTTTCAGCCGGGGCTGGGTCGATAGCGCACCTTGACGGGGCGCTAAAGTGATCTCCGTAGTGAATAAATGTCCTGAAATTAATTATTTGCTATATTGTTTGCTATATTATCATATCGCATAAAGTATCTGTCAATAGTCGCTTATCTTATTCCGACTAAGAGAAGGCATTCACTATCTCTGACTTATCACACATGTTATATTATGTTATGTTATGTTATGTCATGTTACAACTTTGCCTTATGGAATGGCCGATATCATTCCAAGCGTCAAGGGATGGTACTTCTACGTTAATATGTTAAAATATGTTGTTTTGTGTCATGCCAATGCATGCTATGTTACATCATGTTATATTATGTTATAATAATAATAATAATAATATCTTTTCTTTAATTGAGCGCCTGACAAACGCACTGCTCTGTACATTTACATGTTATGCATGTTTGAAACAATCTTAACTAGTTAACTACTAACAGAACAGACAGCCTGCAATACACGGCGCTAATAGCAGCCTACAAAGCATATCCGCCCTACGGGACTCGAACTCGGTACCTCTCGCTCTCTACGCCAGTAGATCCATTTTAAAGTATCCATTTTAAAGTATCAATTTTAAGGCATGGTTAGTCGGAATACAATGGGTGATATGATATCAAACCAATGCCCTCTATTTGCCAGGCTGTCGCGTTCCGTATAGCTGCACGTTATGTACCAAATCTCCCCTCACAGTCGTGTTAATTTACTTGAAAGTGATCGGTAGAACTTGTCCAACATAGGCCTACAAACAAAACAGAAGGAAGCAGAGGCAATGGTGATTCACATGCAATTTGCGCGAGTGCCAATCGGGTCCCGAGGGACCCGGCGTATGAATATGGTTCTGTCAGACAGGGTGTCGGGAAATATGGAAAATGCCGACGCAAGCACGAAAACGGATAGTGACAGAAGAAGCCAATAAAATTGCAATTATCGACAATTTATAGGGATCTGCTGTGTTGCCAAGTCATTTCGTCTAGTTTTATTTATGTCTGTGTTTAAATATACAGTAATGTTTGTTCGCCATCGTGCATGCATGGTATGGCCTATATTCCGCAGAAGCACGTATATCTGTATGTTTACACAACATATATGTACGCGTATGTGTGTCATCATCATCATCATCTTCAGTTCTGGACGCCAGCCATTTGGCGGCGATGGGTATGAATAAATGACCTCCATTGTCCGCGGTCTCTTGTCAAGTCCATTGCTCCCCTTAGTGTCAGTCCGTGATGTTATGTCTTCATTTTTCCTGTCTATTCAGCGTTGTCTTGGACTGCCTTTGTTTCGTTTTCCTTCGAATCTTGCGTGTTGTGCGTTGTGTGGAATTCGGTCAGCTGGCATTCCTTCTACATGTCCAAACCATTGGAATCTTCGTTGAACGACTGTGTCTAGCAGGGATGTCTGGATACCTAATGTTTGTCTAATATCATCGTTCTTTATTTTCTGCAGTCTTGAAATCCCAGCGATCTTCCGGAGCCAACTCATTTCTGCTGCAGTAAGAATTCTTTTCTCATCTTGTTTTCGCATTTTCCAGCATTCCGATCCGTGTATATACGCAGATATGTATGTATATATTATGTATGTATGTATGGTACAGTATGTAGGTATGCATGTATGTATGTATGTATGTATGTACATGTATGTATGTACGTGTGTGTTCATATGTTATTACATGTATTCATGAATGTATTTTTAGAGTATTTATGCACACCTATGTGTACGCATGTTTTCTGTATGTATATAAGCATAATTATAAGCCTATGCGTGCGTAGCCTATGCATCTTTTTATGTACCCATGTACATGTACATGTATGTAGGCCCTATGTATATAATCTTTATGTATGTATGAATGCAATATGTTATATTTAAATGTATCTGTGAAGGTATACATTAGTGTATGAATGTATGTCTATGCATGCAAATTTACGTCCGTGTAGGCCTATGTATGTACATGTATGTACGTATGTATGTATGTATGTATGCATTTATGTATGCATAAATGTAAGTATGTGCGTACGTGTGTAATGTGTATGTATGTATGTATGTATGTATGTATGTATGTATGTATGTATGTATGTATGTATGTATGTATGTATTTATGTATATATGTATGTATGTATGCATGCATGTATGTATGTATGCATGTATGTGTGTGTATGTAGGTAAGTATGTATGTACATACGTGCATACGTATATATATATATACGTATACATGCAGCACTATAGGGAACGGAAGTCTGACGGAATTTCGAAGATGTTCTCGTCCAGCGGGGGCCGCGCTACGTCGCCTGCCAAAAGTAGATTTCCTCGGAGAATTCCCGCTTGACGGAAAGAGTTTGCGAGTGGACAGCCGAGATATCTGCCACGGTCCCTGCCCCCGTGTCACCCTCGACCCACTGTCCAGATCAATTAGCCCTAAAGCGACGTAACAGCCTTCGCCTGATTTAAGGCATGTATTTATAATGTGTCGTAAGTATTCATTTGATCGGCGTATAGCGCTACAAGATGACGGCCCACATTCCGGATTCCCTTACGGATGCGACGCCGCTTTCGTATACGGACGGCGGCGTCCCAGTTCTCCCGAGATTTCAGTATAAACATCGCGTGAATCGACGAAGACGTTTGCCAATTTCTGGCCAATTTATTATTAAAGAAACATTGATCTAAATACAGATGTAATCCCCGGGGATTTTTACCGCAAACTGCGTTCTACTACTACAGAGACGTTCTAAGGCGTCAGTCAATTCATAACGTGGTGTCCAACGATGTTAAGACTCAACAAGATGCTTTTTGAGGGGTTCCGAAAATGCGCTTTATAAAGCCAAAATAATGCACACACATACATACATACATACATACATACAAGTGCAACTTACAATGCATTCATACATACATACCTACATACATACATACATACATACATACATACATACATACATACATACATACATACATACATACATACATACATACATACATACAATACATACATTCATGCATACATACATACATACATACATACATACATACATACATACATACATACATACATACATACATACATACATACATACATACATACATACATACATACATACATACATACATACATACATACATACATACATACATACATACATACATACATACATATACATACATATAAAATGGCCACTGGTGACGAAGTTGCGTCATTTTTGTCTAGTCGTATTCTGCATCTCCAAACTTCTAAAGCGCTACCAGAAACGTAGTCAGGAAACAAATTTTTTTGGGGGGGTTAGAGGATTCTCCGCTGGACATGGTGGCAGAGTATTTTTGTATATTTTTAAATTTCTAAGCTTCACACATTTCGCGCCCAAAAAATTTCCAGCAATTTATTTGCGGATATTTTAACCTTGAAACCCCCCTAAATACGCCCATGAGCGCTGCTCAGAAGCTAAACGCAGGGCACCAGCTTATTCACGAGGGCTGCGTCGCATCAGAAAGGTTGTCCAGATATCGATGTACAGTGGAGGTCCGACTCCGGTTGCCAGAGGAACCAGACAGAGGGAAAATAAGTATGCAATTAAATATATTCTTTATTAAACCAAGTGCATATCCGCACTCTGGTGTAAGTTTACATGCGGCTTAATTATTCGGCAGCTCAGGTGATTATTTCGTTATGATGACCAGTGTGACCACTCCTTGGGATATGTCCCAAGATCTTGGGATTTTGGGGGTCGATTTGGGATCTGGGTATTTTGCAGAGCAGTCTTGGGATTTTTTCTATGGTCTACAGACTAGTTTTTACCGTACTTTTCAACAGTGGCAACGAATCATATTAGAAAAACTCGCTCAGTTTTGAAGACGTTTTTTAAATTATTGGTACTTCAAAAATATTTAATTTGTTAATTCAGTGTTATGCTCTGGCTTTTTCTTATCTATACTAGGCATTGTTGTGAATAATTGTGATTCTTAAAACGCACTTCATGTTTCATCACAACTTTTTCGTTTTCAGTAACTTGGGATTTTTAGGTACACTTTTGGCCAATGTTGGGATTTTTCTGGATAGAACTTGGGATTTCAGAAAGTGGAGAGTCGTCGCACTGATGATGACCATCACAAAAGCCAGTTGCACAACGAACATACATGGAGTTGCTGTGTCTGGCGACATTATTATGCATATGCGCCATCGATATCTCGAGATTAAAATTAATGACGATTACTGCAGGTACACTGAGAACGAACCTCGACTCAGATTTCTCGACCTGATCAGGCGCCCTTGTAACGGCATGGCTGTGTTACGGCGCCAAATAAATTGTCACTGTGTTTATTATTAACACCACCCGCCTTGGCAGCTCCACTGCCTCCTCTGTCTGATGTATGTCTGTGTCTGTCTCTCTGTCTCTCTCTCTCTCTCGTCTGTCTGTCTCTGTCTGTCTGTCTGTCTATCTCTCCCTCTTTGTTTCTGTCTGTGTCTCTTTCTCTTTGAATGTGAGTTTGTCTATCTCTGTCTGTCTTTGTCTTCCTATGTCTCTCTCTGTGTCTCTGTGTCTCTCTGTCTGTCTGTCTCTTTCTCCTTCTGTCAGACAGTCTGTTTCTGTCTGTGTCTCTCTCTTTGTATCTGAGTTTGTTTATCTCTGTCTGTCTTTGTCTTCCTATGTCTCTCTCTGTGTCTCTGTTTGTCTGTCTCTCTCTCCCCTGCTCTGTCTCTTTGTCTCTCTTATCTCTCTGCCAATCGAACACGTATCTGCTCCAGCATGGTGGGGTTACGTGACAGCAGCAGACCGCCAACGACTGGAACGGATCTTGTCCAAAACAGCTCGATTGGGATATATTTGTGAAGGAGGTGCCACAATGGAGATGCGGGTTGGTTTAGCAGAGGACCGTCTCCTCAAGGCTATCGAGGGGAATCGAGACCATGTCTTGCGACGGCTGTTCCCGTCTCCGACCCAATACCATTATGACCTGCGCCCGCGAGCCCATGGTTTTGAACTGCCCTGTAAGGACGATAAGAACTTTATACCAAGGGCTTTATATAAGTATATTAATTATCTAAGCCAACAACAAATTTAAAACAAGACACTCTAAACACTTTAATTAAATCTCTCTTTTATTTTATTTTCAAATGTAACTGTAAGCTACGATGCGGTTTGTCATCTGGTGTGTCAATAAAACGAATATCATCATCATCATCTTTCCTTCATATTTCTGGACAACCCCTCTGATACGACGCAGCAATTGTGGCGCTTAACTTTCAGGTGGGGTCAGAATTTTAAGGTTTTTTAATGATTGCACTAATAACAATAATTACGATCTCTATCTTTCAGAGGGCTTCCCCTAGAGTGCCACCTACTGACCTAGATGGAACACAGAGGTCAACTTACATCGTGTTATCTGTCGATCAGTAACACTTCACATCAAACCTCGGTCTAGTTAGCTCCTATCACTCAGTGTCTGTCTGTCTGTGCGTGTGTGCCTGTCTGTCTGTATGTCCCTCTGTCTGTCTATCTGTCTTTCTGTTCCTTCTTCAGCATGTCCGCTTGTGTACACATAATATGTCAGCCTGTCGAGTGTCGATTATGAGTTACCCCATCAGCTTACTTCTTTGTCTCAAATAGTGTGCTTGTCTTAGATATGAATACGTATTCTTCTGTCAGTTTGTCTAGTCTGTCTGTCTCTCTGCTTCTTAGTATCCTTGTCTACCTTCCTGTATGACTCCATGTGTTTCGGTATGCGTGTATGTTACATCATGCCTATAAAGACGTTCCCCATTCAATTCAATCTATAGTTATACAGCGCCCCTTCAAGGAACCTCCAGAGGTGTGGACGTCCAGAGACTTGAGAAGGCGGCAGTGTGAATCTATAGTTATTCCATGGACGTCCGAGGGGATGTGTTGGACACGGTAGCTGTATGGTTAGAACGTTCGCCTTCTAATGTGAAGAGTACGTGTTCGAGCCTCCTCTCCTGAAACGGTTACCGTGTATAGGAACCTTGAGCAAGTCCTTCGCTCATAATTGCTCAGCGCCATCGACTGATGCCTAGTAATTAGATAGTGGCGCCTAATAAATCCATTAAAACGGATAATTGTAATAATAATAATAATAATAATAATAATAATAATAATAATAATAATAATAATAATAATAATAATAATAATAATAATAATAATAATAATAATAATAATAATAATAATAATAATAATAATAAATTATAATAATAATAATAATAATAATTATTATTATTAATAATAATAATATAATAATAATAATAATAATAATAATAATAATAATAATAATAATAATAATAATAATAATAATAATAATAATAATAATAATAATAATAATAATAATAATAAATGTAGCATAATAGTAATAACGATAATACGTATTATTCTGTATAAAGCATAATCAATGATGATGATAATGATGATAATAATAATAATAATAATAATAATAATAATAATAATAATTTAATAATAATAATATAATATAATAATAATAATAATAATAAAAATATAATAATAATAAAAATATAATAATAATAATAATAAAAATAATAATAATAATAATAATAATAGAAATAATAATAATAGAAATATTGAAATAATAATAATACATACATACATACATGTAGCAGAAATAGTAATAACGTAGGGCGTATACTTCTGTATAAAGCATAGATCAATAAAGTCAGACAGTTGTGATATCTAGTCTGAAGAGGTTATCGGCTGATGATGTGATTTTCTTTAAAAAACGGCGTCTGCCTCGTGGTCTCCTGTGACCTTTAAACCAGAAACAACTGACAACACGGTCTCTGCATATTTCATGACATATACGTCAATAGTATACAATGTACATTCAGTGTCATGCACACACAGTTATAATATACAAAGCACAGATAGCCTGCCCATGTATGTGTTTCTATGCATATCCATGCATCAGTCCATCCATCCATCCATCCGTCCGTCCGTCCATCCATCCATCTATCAATACGTCCATCAGTCCATCCATCCATCCATTCATCCATCCGTCCATCCATCAATCAATCCGTCCACCCATCCATCCATCCGTCCATCCATTCATCCGTCCATCCATCCATCCATCCATCCGCCCACCCGTCCATCCATCCATCCGCCAATCCATCCCTTCATTCATCCATCCGTCCGTCCATCCGTCCGTCCGTCCGTCCGTCCGTCCATCCATCCATCCATACATTCATCTATTTATCCTTCCATCCATTCATTCATCCACCATTCCCTCCCTCCCTGCTTTCATCCATCCATCCATCCATCCAGCCTGTCTTCCACCCATCCATCCATCCATCTATCCATCCATCCATCCATCCATCCATCCATCCATCCATCCATCCATCCATCCATCCATCCATCCATCCATCCATCCATCCATCCATCCATCCATCCATCCATCCATCCAGCCTGTCCTTCCACCCAACCATCCATCCATCCATCCATCCATCCATCCATCCATCCATCCATCCATCCATCCATCCAGGTGTCTCATCATCGGGAAATCTCCCTAACGAGAATCGAATCCTCAACCAGAGGCTTTCTCACGAGCATCCTAACCCGCTGTGCACACACGGCCCCAGGTGATGACCAAGTGACCATTTTCCAATACAATCGACCTCCAATTTCTATCCAGTCCATTGTACATTGTCACCCGGTCAAGACAACAAGCACGCCATTCCCGAGGGCACACCATCAGCATCGACCTACCTACATACAGGTATACAGCACGCTAATCTAACCGATCACACATGGGATGTATTCGGTAAATGGCTCGGGCTTGACTCGGAGTGTGCTCCGCACCGATGTGTAACAATTAAGATACCCTCTAACGTAGAGAGAAAATAATTGATTCACTGGAATGATATTCATTTTGAGAATTTCATTCTGTGAATTTATACAGCGCCTCTTCAAGATATCTACTCAGAGGCGTTCTCTGCGCTAGCCTATTATAATGATAAGTGTCCTTACAAACGATAATAATTATTACATTAGTTAGCAAAACAATGCACATTGCGCACCAGCGCATGGAGCTAGAAGAATCACCACTGGCGGGCCAACGCACACGTGTGAAACCAACCAAAGGATTCCAGTCGACAGCTGAAGATGGCATGGGATATACACTGCAATTATCCAGATAGGGTCAAGAGAGGTCACTTGTCCCTGCTGGAGTAATTCACCGCTCTTGGAAGTCGTGTAGATCCGATGAGATGCTAAGCTGCGCCCCTTCTGACTCTCGATCGCCACTCCTGTCTTTACTCTCTCTCTCTCTCAGTGGATTTCAGTGTCATACAACTATACGCTGGCTTCCAAAGGAGCAGAGCGCCTCGATTCCGGTGTAAGTTCATGCACAGAGCCTAAGCCATTTCTCAGATCGGGCATAAAAGACTGATCGCTATGACATGTTTCGTATTCCAGCTATTTTCTTGATCTTCGTTTTAATCTTCGTCATAATCCACGTCTTAAATCTTCTTCTTATATATATATATATATATATATATATATATATATATATATATATACTATTTTCCTTTATTGAAACATTAAGTTGACACACGCAAATTAGTATAAGAAAGCATGTCTAGTAGACTAATTATATTAGATCTTTGTCTTAATCTTCATCTTAATCTTCATCTTCATCATCGTCTTGGTCAATTTGCACCGTGCATTTCGTACAAAGCAGTGTTTACCTTTAACCTCTTCTATCGGCCATTTTACTCTACGGGCTTCACGACATAACTCTACTTGTTCCGTCTGCTCTTGCTTGCTTCACGTTGGCACGGCGTATACTCCGAGTCAAGCCGGAACCGTGTTCCGAACAGCAGTGGAAGGCGCCCAGGTGGACACGCAGACTATGAATCACGAAGGAGTTGACACAGAAGAAGGCGCCTGCGTTTATTGGATCAGTGTCGCCATCTAACGGCTGCCGATAGTCGCACGTGCGATTGAAACAATCCTTCGAAGACAACGATGCGTGCTAAACGTACATACAGCTGTGACCCGACGAGAAATGATTTGACACCGATTTCATATCCCGCAGCGGATCATGTACCGGGTTTCTGCTTTGGTGCGGCGCTCCTGCATTCATTACTTAATTCATTACTTGAATTTGTATAGCGCCTCTTCCAGGGAACTACTCAGAGGCGCTCCCAACCCCAGCGCAGCCAAATAGGATCTTTTTAAGTTGAGAAGGAATGCATACTTGCAAGAGCTCTGTCGCTCTACTCTGGACGTGCAGGGACGTTGCGCTCTCCGCTGCTCCACACAAGGTGAACTCCTCGTTCCCTGTGCGCCAACCGCCTTTGACAGCATGGGCGTATTTAGAGGGGGTTTTACGGGTTCAAACCCCCAAAATAAGTTTTCTAACTTTTTATATGCTGCTACGTGCGAAATACAAGAAACGTCTCCAATGGAAACCCCAAATTTTAAAACCCCTGCAAAATATTTCCCTGGCTACGCCCATGTTTGACAGCACCGTGCTTTCTCTGTTATTGGCCCATCGCATAGAATGGGCTCCAATTAGCCTTATGCCTAGGGTTCATTCAGATGCGTTTTACTGCAGCCTTAAGACGGTTCTTTTCAGCCGGGGTTAGGTCGGGAGCGCTCCTGAGTATAGTAGCCTTGAAGGGTCACTACATTAGAATAGCATGAAGGTGCATAGGCGCCGACTCTTTGGGAGCCTTGGGTGCGAATGCACCCAGAGAGAAAGTTCAGTGGGTGCGTTGCACCCAGAAGAATTCGGACCTTAAATTCAAATCGTTCCACTGAATTCCAGTATAATCTCACAACTTGAGAAGTACAAGTATACAACACAAATACCGAACATTGCATGATCTCATAGCCCCCCACATAAATAATAAATAAATAATAACACTGAAACATCCGAACGTTTCCGAAACTCCGCTAAAATTCACCTATGGCAATGTAGAATATAAAACATTTTCTCGGGGTAGAACACATGTGGGGCGCGGTGGTGTAGGGGTATGTTCGGTGCCTTGCAACCGGAGGGTTGCGGGTTGAGAATCCACCTCAAGCCGCCGCGTAGGGATCCTGGGAAAGTCCTTCACTCGCAATTGCTCATGCGCTTCGGCGTAAAACTCCGATTCAGTGTCCGCGCGCATGTAGTCGGGAGCGCCTCTGAGTAGAAATCTTGAAGGGGCGCTATAACAAGTGCTCATACATACATACATACATACATACACACACACACACACACACACACACACACACACACACACACACACACACACACACACACACATACATACATACATACATACATACACCAGAGACAAAAGCAAAAGTCGACGCTTATGATGAATAGAATGAATATCTGTATTTTTCTGCCTGTGTCCGCAGGGTACTCACCCCCACCTCACCCAAGGTTTCCTTCGAAATCGCGGCAATGTCTGCTGCGACATATCGCGCAAGTTTATGGCCGTTCTGGGGTTTTTGCCAAAACGCAACGTCTTTGGAAAATAGTAATCTATTCTAAGCAACATCTGGTTATAAGACACTGGGAGCTCTTAGGTGTAATACGACTGTCTGGTAAAAAGATCGGTAGGCCAATGAACATGATGTAGTTAGATCTCATGCTTTGATTTGATTATGATCAAGTATGTTTTAATCTAACGTAATCTAATCTGATCACGATTTGATCAAATCAGATAGAATCAAACGGTATGTATGTATGCATAGTTGTATATATGTATGTATGTATGCATGTATATGTGTATGCATGTATAATCGTATGCATGTAGGTATGTATATATATGTGTATGTGTGTATGTATGTATGTGTGCATGTATGTATGTAAGTGTGCATGTGTGTATGTATGTATGTATGTGTGTATGTAGGTATGTATGAATGCATGGTGTATGTATTTATCTATGTAAGTATGTATGTATGTATTTAGGTATGTATGTATGTATGTATGCACCCATATATGTATGTATGTATGTATGTATGTATGTATGTATGTGTATGTGCTATGTATTTTACGTATGTATACGTATGAATGTCTATATGCATATGTTTATACATGTACTGTTTATGTACGTACTACGTATGTATGTATTTACTTGCGTTATATGAATCACGCATAACTGAACAATATTTATTACATTACACCGAGCAATAGCGTTCCGTGGTCAAGCAAGGCCTATGCAGAAGGCCATAGAAGGCGTACAATCGCCATTACAGAACTGACCAATCGGACCATGGAGATCTGCCATTGGCCAGCGGCGATATAAAGACTCTGATGAGGCGCATCATAAAGTTGACGCCATATAAATTGAACTGTCTTCGATATGTGAGTGAACAAATATGGCCGACGTATTGACCGGAAGACAGGGTGTCATTTCCGGTTGAAGAGTCGCGATCTTTTGATTCGAATCAGGAAGGGTCGGTCCAGAGCGAGTACACGGAGTCAGTGTGATTTTCCTTACAGATTTTATTTTAGTTATAGTTATAGTTATAGTTAATGATTTTTATTTTAGTTATAGTTATAGTTATAGTTAGTATTATGTTTTTTTAGTTATAGTTATAGTTATAGTTAATGGATTTTTATTTTAGTTAATTTTAGTTACTACTTAGTTACAATAATTAAGTCTATAAGCAAAATTGTGCGTATTAATACGCTGTTATTAATTACTCAGAGCTATGAAAACCTTTGAAGCATGGGTCAAGTCAGCTTCATGAATACAGAAGTTTCCAAAGTAACTGACAAATCGCCAATAAAAATTTCGCATTTTTCGTTCTCATTTATGTCGAATCGTCCATATTGCACTTCCTATTTTTATTTTTTGTATTAACGAAAATAAAGATGAATTTTCGTAAAGTGTTATTTTCGATATAGTTATAGTTATAGTTAATGATATTTTTTAGTTATAGTTATAGTTATCGTTAAAGAAGTCATTTTATTTTCGTTAACGAACATTTTCGTTATCGTTATCGTTAACGAAAATCACACTGCACGGAGTACATCTGGGTCAGGACGGGTCGCCAGTCTCTGAGGAGTTTTCTTGAAAAGACCCATAGAACTCTCCGGTTAAAACTACGAACACGAATGTCGGCCATTTTGTTGCTCCGTATCACAAACTGTTCGTATGTTGCCCAAACGTTGTATTTTGTATTATTGAATGTGTCTATTGCACATGCAGAAAAAGGTTTTAGCCTACAATCATGAAACAGCAATTACAGTGCAACAGGCGGCAAGAAAAGCTAATAGCTTAAACTAAGCTTAACTCTTCTTTCTTGATTATTATTCATAAATGTATTTGATACTTAATTAATGTAACGCTCTGGTTTAGTCCCTCGGATATATCCGGCCACTCCACCCCCAGGCGTCGCTGCGTGGGAGCCCGTCGGGATGTCCCGTCCCAGGAGCTAGTCAAGGGGTTATATTCCTCTCCAACCTCTTATGACCTCTCTTCCCTCTGACCAACCTGTCCTAAACCTACCAGCAGGAAGGCCACCTCCACATCAGTTGTATCCCTGATGGGTTCTTCATTGTCCGGTACCAAGATGGGAGAATCCGTGTCCACGACTCCCGGTTGGGGAGCAAACATCACACTTTGTGATAATTTTGGGTGCGTTTGGACCCCGTCCACAATCTTATACTTATTTATTTTTGTGTTTATTTTTAGATCCAAATGTGACTGGATCTAGGAGATCGATTCGAACTCTTTCTTCGGATATGGGATCCTTGAACTTACCACTACTCTCATTGATTAAATGACGAACAGAATTTCCATACTTCTCTAGATATTTGTGTTTTAATTCTGCATAATTGACAATTAGGTCTAAAAATTCGTCAAAACTCGCGTTCATTGCTAAATAAAAAGTAGTTATCGATTATTACTTAAAGAAATCAATTTCGTAGTTTGTTGACGCAAATTAAACGAATCTCTACAGATATTGATTGTTTCCTTTCTAGCTACCGCTGTCTAATAATTCCATATCAGGTCTAGCTATCGACAGTTTATCTAACAAATTCTTGAACTTTAATTATCGATTGTAACTATCGCTACTCTAGTATTATGAATCTTATGCTAGAACAGCTCTACAGGTGTAAACCGGAGGCTTCTAATTTGGTTGCGGGTCTAAAAGCGCAAAATAGATACCAATTTATACTCCCTGTATCAATTTGACAATTTTCTCCCTCCGGATAAGATAATTCTTTGACCGAAATTGCATTACAGCACCAATCCAAAATGGCGGCCATTGAAATTTTCAGTGCAAAATTTGATCCAAAGTATTCGACGACATCAGATAGACATCCGCCCAAAATTTGTAGTGTAACATTCTCCAAGGACATTATACGAGTGAAATATATCCAATATTTCCAAGTAATTGTGAATTTAAACTCCAACAAATCAATTCAAACGAGTTCTCTTTGCCACGCGGCTTGCCACCATGACAGACAAAAGCAGAGAGACAGAACCTTCTGGAAGAAAGGGGCTATTTTTAGCAACTCACGCCCTGTTTCGAGTCAGTTTATATAGCGCAATTACACGCTTCTCTGTGCCCGAAGATTCGACACACTATAGGACTTAAATAGTATGAGTTGTTGTCCGCGGGATGGTTGCGCTGTTGTATGGGCATTTTCCTGTTCTGTGCAAAAGTTGCACTAGTGTTGCATCGTGATCTTCCAGGTGTTGCACTGTTGTTGTCGTTGTACTGTTATCCGGATGGTTTCGTTCTTGTCCGAGCCTTGCACTGCAGTCAGTGCCGGATTAAGGCATAAGCCAACTATGCCATGGTTTAGGGCCCCACAAGTTCCACAGCGTTTTGAGGGCCACACAAATCCGTAGAAATTAAATCAAATTGTTGCAGCAATTTCCTAATTTTGTATAATTTTGAATATTTTAAAATAATTTAGTACTTTACCCTGAAACGCTTTTCAGCGCTAGTAAGTTTTAATTAATACTTACTTACTGAATACTGATCTTAACTAATACAGAGAGCCATGGTTACTTAAACTAACACTCACACTCACAGTCTGTACAGGCCTATATTTCATTAGAACAAACATAGCTTATCATGGACAGGTACGTTTAGAACTTTGCGTTCAGATACCCGTTCTCTAGTAATTGGCTTTGCTATAATAATAATAATAATAATAATAATAATAATAATAATAATAATAATAATAATAATAATAATAATAATAATAATAATAATAATAATAATAATAATAATAATCAAATCGACCGTACGTTACAGCAGAAAATAGCGTAATACGGTACGTAATTTACTAAAAATAATAGCGTACGCGTACGGTACGTTCGTATTCCGTACGTATGAGCAGCCTTTAATATTAGTTGCTTCTCGTGACGTCACATTTTGTCTCCTCATTTTCTCGTCGTTTTTTTCTCGTCGTTATTACGTCACTTTACAGTTCTTATTTGTAGTTCCGTTTCAGCGAAGAGGTAAATTATTATTTTGTTTTTATTTTGTATAATTTGATTATTTTATCTACAGAAATAAAACAGGCTGACGAATTGTTTTAAAACGTTTTCCATTCTTTAATTTGTAATTTTGTTATTCCTTGTTAATTCTATAATAAAAAAATATAAAAAATACGCTATTTATTAATTTAGCCAAAAAATAGCGTACGCGTACGGTACGCATTTCAGCAGAAAAAATAGCGTACGTTCCGTACGTACGGTCGAACTTTGATAATAATAATAATAATAATAATAACAGTGACACTTTATATGGCGCCGTAACACAGCCATGCCGTTACAAGGGCGCCTCACAGTCAATGGGGCAATGCTATGGGGTTAGGGGGTTAGAGGCTTAGGCCTCCGATGTCTTAACCCGGCGCTTGGTTTAGGGCCCCCGGAAGTCTAAATCCGGCCCTGACTGCAGTTGTCGGAACGTTGTACCGTCAGTGCTTCAGTCAGAAACTTTTACTCTCCAAAGTCAGTCTGCCTGCCTGCCTGTTTGTCTGAGTTTGTGGGCGCTCGACAGACAACGACCGATTATAGATAGAAAAAAGAGAGGAAAGGGGGATGGAGAGAAAGAGGGAGAGAGAGACAGACAGACAGACAGAGAGAAATAGAGAGACAGAGATAGACAGAGAGAGAGGAGAGAAGGGCAGAGAGGAAACAGAGGGGGAGATATTTCGAGAGAGGGAGAGCGGGGGAAGAGAGGAGAGGACAGGAGAGAGAGGAGAGAGAGAAATAGAGAGAGGAGAGAGAGAGAGAGACAGAGAGAGAGAGAGAGAGAGAGAGAGAGAGAGAGAGAGAGAGAGAGAGAGAGAGAGAGAGAGAGAGAGAGAGAGAGAGAGAGACAGACAGACAGACAGACAGACAGAGACAGAGAGATATAGAGGGACAGAGACAGACAGAGACAGACACAGACAGACACAGACAGACAGAGACAGACACAGAGACACAGACAGTCAGAGACACAGAGACACAGAACAGAGGTCGCTAGGTTTCATTCAGCTGCGGTCGATCGCAGCCAATCAGCGTCCTCGGCACGGTAGCCACGTCATCATCTCGCGAGACCTGGCGTCGTAGACAACTATCGAAACGCCGAAAGAAATCATTGTGAAACTTACACGCAGCCAGAGGCGTAGAATCCGCAGCCAATATTTCCACGGCAGACGACTATTTAGAAGCAGACTATTATATCGAAGCAGACGATATTTTCGAAGCAGACGACATTTACGAAGCAGCCGTCCTAAACGAAGGAGATAGTATTTTCGAAGTCTACGTTTTAGCTGGACAAACGGGTATTTCTGCACCTGGAGAATATTTTTGGACCAGAGGAACTCTAAGTAGCTGGAAAATTCTCCGATTCGTATACAAGAAGCTGCCACGTCTTCTCGTTCTGTAGCGGGAATTATTCTCCGGAACTGTTCTGATATTTTGGCGCTTTAATCGACTGATGGAATTATGATGCTCGTCATTATGATTGGGATGAGTAAAATGTGCTCCTCAAAGACAACAGGTAGACCGACTCACTTCAGCTGACTTCCCTCATCCATGATATAGGCTGCCTGATTGTTTTAGTCTTTTCGAAATTTACCTCATTTGTGGCGTGGTTTGGAGTGCCATCGGTTGATGCTTCGGGCATCAGAAGTTATTATTAATTAATTTATTAATAACAGTGATCATAAAAAATATTATTATTATTATTATTGTTATTATTATTATTATTATTATTGTTATTGTTATGATTTGATTATGATTATGATTATTATTATTATTATTATTATTATTATTATTATTATTATTATTATTATTATTATTATTATTATTATTATTATTGTTGTTGTTGTTGTTGTTGTTGTTGTTGTTGTTATTATTATTATTATTATTATTATTATTATTATTATTATTCTATAATATTAAAAAACAGGTAGATTTATCATGATATGTCAAGCTCTCGATAGACACACATAAAACTAAGTCGATCGACGCTATTTATATTCATCAACTGCGTTCAAAAACATTAGATCTGGCTGCGATGCCGATTCCGTTTTCACTGTAACACGATAATTATCTAATATTAATACATGATAATAATAATAATAATAATAATAATAATAATAATAATAATAATAATAATAATAATAATAATAATAATAATAATAATAATAATAATAATAATAATAATAGCAATTGTAGTTGTAGTAGTAAGTAAGTTTGAAGTATGTAAGAATATTCTTTATTGAGAAGCACTAGCAAACGCACAGCACTGTACATGGCCAGATTAATAACAGAAACTTTTCTCTCCAAAGTCAGTCTGCCTAACTAATCGCCATCCAATACTGAAACTGATAATTAGGGGGCCCTACTTAGTGGGACCAAGGTCCCTTCTGGTCCCCCTATTGTAACCATTCGAAATACTTGTATGTAATATCATCTGTGTAATACCTGTTTGGCTACAATAAAATGATGGTTATGGTTATGTTATTAATACATAAAAACAGATTAAATTTTATATATACAAGCAAAGAATTGAATGGGAGAAGTTATTGTATATTATTGTATATCAGGGGAACCTAGGAGAGGAAGAGTTAGGGCTTGTCATAGAGGGAAAATGAAGAGCTTAAATAGACCGATCTAGGGAAACATGTATTTGTATAGCATCCGGGCAAGGAGGTATTTTCTAAGTCAGGTTGTGCTATAGCAGCGCCACCTACCGGAATGAAATGAGTCTAGTTTATAGCGTAAAGAATAGGATTTAAGCACCGCCACCTAGCGAAACGAACTGAGTCTTATTAGCGTTACATAAAAAGTTGACTTGAGGACATATTTCTCTTTACTACTTCACGCCATCTTCAATTATGTTAACAATGATGACAATTATTATAATAAAAATAATAATAATGCCTTTCCTTAGTTTTTTCCACTCTAAATTCCTGTCAGGGCAGATTTTATATTGAAATAAACTTGGTTCTAATTTTTCAATATTATAATATATACTGTATCTTACATTTTCATACCATGTATTACCATACCATACAGTGACCTTGTCTTATCTTAGCATGACTTACTCGCGTTATTCTTGCAGTCCCTCGCCATACTTAACATTACTATCTTGAATTTCTAACCTTGCATTACTTTACTACCATTTCTTTCCATTGTTATCTTTTCTTACCTTACAATACCTAATCTTACCATGCATTATCTGCTTTTCATTACCTTTCTGGTAATTCTAATTGTAATTATTGTTGCAAACTCATGGCAACACTCAAAAAGATTGGTATGGTATATGGTAAAGTGACAATGACAAGATAACATTTAACTTTTTGCACATTATTATTAATATTATTACTTCGGTGTGTTATCCTTATTATTGTATAACTGTTGTCCCATTGTGCGTTTGCAAATGATGTATTAAACTGGTCTATTACTTACTTGGTAGCAAAGTAATGCAAAGTAAGAAATTGAAAGATATGATAGCGGCGTATACACGGTCCGCATATTGAAGAATAGATCGCACATCGGAAAGGATGGGCGACATACACTCGTGAAGGTCAATGCGACTTGCGAATAAGCTACCTTTTTAATGTACAGAATCCTTTGCAGAAACCACACGAATAAAATTGTGTTCGGTACCCTTAACCCGTTGGAGGTGAGGTGGGGTATGACACACCCCATAGCTATTCTATAATTCTACGCTACGTTTTCTAGGAAAAAAGTGCAACTAGCTTGGATTATTTTTGTCTACCTTAGTGAATGTGAAATACGGACACTTTAGGTCAATTTCAGCTATTTTTGAACGCACATTTTTTTATTATGTTGCAAATAACGTTATAGGATTCAAGTGAAATTATAATTTTTGTATACATATTGATTTTAATGAATTAAAGAAAAGTAACAGCACAGTGTCAAAAAAAATTGGTGATAATAGAAGAGAGTGCAGATATAAGATATATCCTGTTTTGCATAGATGCAAAATTGTTCCATTATTACTGGTAGTATGTCACGTACTTCGAAAACGTTACATGTTTCAAGAGCCACGAAGATGTCAAATCATTGCAGAGGGCCGCTTTTGATTTCGAGCGCCACCGCGCTGGCCACTTCAATTATGATTGAAAAAAGTTATTTGCTCCCGATAATCACCAGTTTAATTGATAATTGGTTACAGAACAATAGTTTAGCTCCCAATAAATGTTATGTAGTTGATATTTTGACTTACAAGTACAAAATATGCATTGGGGTATGTCATACCCCACCTCACCTGAAACGTTCCAATTCTTCACCTCACCTCCAAAGGGTTAACGTTCATCACCGTACTTTGCATTACCTTCTTGCGCGCACTTTACATTGCCTTCCTAAGTTAACCTTACATTACCTTCTTGCGCTTACTTTAAATTAGTATTACGTTTACGTTATGTTACATTCTAAAACTCACCATACATTACCATCTTACACTTATCTTACATTGCCCATATAGGCCTACTCTTACCTTACATTACCTTCTTGCGCTTACATTAACTTAATCTTACGTTTACTTTGCATTACCTTCTCACGCTTACCTCACATTACCTTCTTATGCTTATACTTTGCATCACCTTTAAATGCGTAAACCTCACATTACCTTCTTACGCTAACTCTTGCATTACCTTCTTACGTTACGCTTACCTTGCACTGCCTTTGTAATCTCATCTTACCTAACCAAACATTGGAATAACTCACCTGCCTGACCTAACGTTGTTCGTGTCAATTTCTAGGTTGGCTGATGACGGCCTGGTTGTTGACGTCGTTCCTGGTCAGCTCGACAGAGGGCCAGTGCGGAGGGGGAACGTGTGGGGCCTGTGAGCGCCGCTTCGGTTGTCTGACGGAGTCCTGGGGAAGGTGCTGTGTCCAGTTCTTCCAGCACAACGGAAAGAGGAGTGGCCCCGGAAGGAACGATGCTAGGATACCCTCATCAGCCGAATCCTCAGCTTCTCTGGCATCGTCCGCATCCGCCGATTTCTTTCCCGATCCGTTTCTTAAACTGGTCCGGAATAGGCTCATCAATCTGCAGACGGTTGGTTCCCGCGTATATTTTGTAGATATATCTTCTTCTTCTGGTTCTCTGCCTCTTAGGCAGGTTCAAATGTCCGACGTCGCCACTCCTCTCGTTGTTGGGCGTCTTTTTCCAACTTTCTGTAACCACCTGTCATCTGGATGATGACAGGTGGTTCCAGCATCATCTGTCTTGGTCTTCCTTTTGTCTGCCTTCCCTCCATTTTTCCTTCAATGACCGTTCTTATTAGTGAGTCTCCTCTCAGCGTGTGTCCGATCCATTTCCTTTGTCTCTCTCTTATTGTGCGCATCTGGACTCCTTTTTACAATTCTTCTCATCACTTCTTCATTTGTAATACGTTCTGTCCAGCTGATTTTCTCCAATCTTCTCCATGTCCACATTTAGAAAGCTTCCAGTCTTCTTATATCTGCTTTTCTCAATGTCCATGTCTCTGATCCATACAGCACCACACACCATACCGGTGTCTTTATCATTCTTGTCTCCAGATTCCTGTTTAGTTTTCCTCTCAGTAATTCTCTCCAGTTTGAGAATGCCTCTGTTCCTACTGTTACAAGGCCGTAGCCAGAATTTTGTTTCGGGGAGGGGGGGTTTACTCGTTCTTGAACAAGCCGACAAGCAACCGAGTCAACCGTCTATAAGGGGTTTGGAGGAGCGCTGTGAACTCTCAAAGCACTATAGAGCTGCAGCATCTAAGTTCACACATAGAACGAGAGTTCGTGACTCGAGGCTTTAATGTTCGTAGATATTCGTGAATATTAGGTCATTTTTAATATTCGTAAATATTCATAAGTATTCGTTGATGATGTCACTGTTTCCGTTTTGTTTGCGAACTAATTTATAACTACTAATTTAAGAATAGCCTACGTGCAGTGGTTTTGTAGGCTTACTGTTCTTGTTCTAATGCCTGGTTTTTGGCACTGAATTTTGTACAATAAATCCCGGATTTTGAAGAATTAAGAATGAAAAGAAATTAAAAAATTTAATATTCGTTGGCCAGTTTCAATATTCGTTAATATTCGTCAATTTCTACAAATCTTAATATTCGTAATATGCGCATACTCGTTCTATGAGTTCACATGAGTAGTTCTTACATCGTATGTTAGTAAATGCAATATTTATATTATACATTATTTAATTTCGGGGGTGTTTAAACACCCAAAACACCCCCTAAATACGGCCTTGTATTGTTATCCTTCTTTTAATTGCTCTGTATATATATATATATATATATATATATATGAATGATTATGTGTCCAATTACTATAAATTATTTTTAATTAATTTTAATTATCAATCACGAAAAGTAGAATAGTACCTTTACAAAATCCAGAAAATACACATTAAAACAATGAATTTAATCAAATGTGAGATATCAGATATGTGCAAAAAACATATTTTGAACCCATTTTCATTAAAATCTGAAAATGAGCAAACAAGTACTCTCTTCATATTATTGCTCTTTTCCTAGCAATGTAATTTGCCGACATCCGACTCATTTTGACCAGGGAGGGTCAAATATGTTTTGAAGCGCGTCCTCATCCTCCGTAAATAGGTGTGTATTATAAGTACAGGTAGACGTTGTTTTTGTTTTTACAGGGAGGACATTTGACCCGGAGACAAGAACAAGACTACGAACCGGAAGTTGATGAACCGTCTAAGTCACGTGACATAGTCTTCTGACGATCGCTGTCCTTCCTTGGCTTCGCCTCGTCCTCCATCCATCCATTCATCCCCGCAACCTATCCTCCATTCATATTATAATCCTGCTTTGCTCCATGCATCCAATCTTGCTTTCTTCCTTTCATCCATCCAACTACATAACTCCATCCCTCCATTCATCCATCCATCCCTACATCGCTCCATCCATTCATTCTATACCTTTCTTCCTTTCTTCCTTCTTTTCATCCATCCTTCCTTCTTTCTTTCCTTCCTTCCTTCCTTCCTTCCTTCCTTCCTTTCTTCCTTCCTTCCTTCCTTTCTTCCTTCCTTCCTTCCTTCCTTCCTTCCTTCCTTCCTTCCTTCCTTCCTTCCATCCCTCCATTCTCTCCATTCTTCCTTCCTTTTTCTTTCCCTTCGTGTCGAACAGTAACAGCATCGAATCATTCGATTCTGTCTTAAGATCGGACCTCTTCGTTCCAGTGTGACCAGAAGGCTCGTCGGCATGAATTGTCTGGCAATAAAGCATTGTTAGCGTGACCGACAATCAGACATCATTCAGTGTTTCAATTGCTGGAACTTGATTCTATGACTCTACCTCACTGTCTGTCTGCCTCTTCTTGTCCCTATCTGTGTCTCTCTTTCTCTGTCTCTGTCTGTCTGTCTCTCGTTCTGTCTGTCTGTCTGTCTCTTTCTCTTTCTTTCTCTCCCCGTATATGTTCTTATTCGTTTATGACATTTCGTTCTCAGCTATAAGGACATTTCCTTTTCAAATTGCTAATCCACCATAATTATATGCTGCCTCTCTACCTTGGTGGACATATATCTTCTGGATATTGACCTGATTACGGCTTGCTTTTGGCACGCCATCGGTTGATGCCTTGTGCATGAGACACCGGCGCAGTAGAAGTTAATAAATTAAAAAATGAATAATTAATAATATTATAGGTGACAGACTGCTAATACCTTGCACTTCTGCGTCGTTCGGGACTCGTTTCTCTGCGACACGTTTCAGTTGTGGGGTTTGGGGTTCAACCGAAATATCATTTTACCTCTGCATGATAGGGACGCAATAGGATTCCTGTGTTGAAAACCTTGCAATAAAATTTAATCAGTCATCATCTCCTCTTACCTTGGCTTGGCTTGACTTACCTCACCTTATCTCAACTTACCTTACCTTATTCTACCATACCTAACCTTACCTTAGGCATGCCTTGCCTTGATGATGATGCGTTCTCTGCCCCAATTACGCAGGTCCATTGGCTTTTATGCCACCAGGGGATGAAATGAGTGATGTGGTTTCAGTTGCCTTCCTCACAGACAATTGTGAGAGAGCAACTTGTCCAGCGTCGCTACGCAATGGCTTGATGTAGATTCGAACCTGAGACCCTCCGGTTACAAGGCACAGAACATACCGCCAGGGGCGTCCATCCTATGGGAAGAATGAAGCAGAAATCTTCATTGGCTTTTCAGGGGGGGAAAAAAAAAAATTTACATTAAACGTCTGCTCAATGATTTTATTATTTTTGAAACAAAGAAATGCATTTTTAAAATGAAAAACACATCGATTAATTTCTTAAATGAAAAAACTGAGCAGTAGGCCTACTGTCTCGCCGCTCTGGCAGTATGCCCCTGTCTGTGTACAAGCCTTCATATTTCATAGTGCATAATGTTGCTGATTAGTGAACTAAAAGTTAAAGAATTAAATAAAGAATTCAATAAAATTGTGATTCAAATTTGATAATCTAAATTCTCTCTTTTGTCGACAGTCGACTAATCGTCTGTGGCGGTCGTCGTGGCGGGGGGGACAATCTAATGACATGAGGGGGCAATGCTTCATAGGCGTAAAGGGGGATGGACGCCCCTGCATACCGCTACACCTTGCCTTACCTCGTCTTATCTCAAGTTCTCAATTCAACTTACCTTATCTTATTTTACCATACCTAACCGTTCCTTAGACTTGCCTTGCTTTGCATTGCCTCACCAGTAAACCTGCCTAATAATTCTACGATATACTATAATATTATTACCTCAACTTACATTTCGTGTGTGTAATTGTCCTGAAAGGAACTGTTTTGTCTAACTGTTGGGCACAGTTGAATTCGCTCGTAGCCAGACAAACAATGCCGGTGAGCGCATTAATTTCTTATCAGAGTAACAAAGGACTCTCGTTTTTTCAGAGTTTGGCAGAATTCCTTTCCTTTTCAAAGGCGTTTATCTCCAAGAAACGAAAAATCCTGAGAAACTTATACCTACAGGGCCCCGTGCAAGCTTACACTTCAGATTATCATTTTCCACCAACAAGGCCGTAACTTTGCCCCCGAAGTGGTGGTAACCAATCTTCTCCTCCGGTATCAGCTACTACAGGATGGATAATGTCATCTTGAGAATTGTACAATCTGTATGTGAATCGATTAGAACAAAATAATGTTTAAATATAACTCTCTCGTCTCTCAATCTTAGGACAACACTCAATCATACATTTGACTAGTTTCCCCATATCCAAACATTCATCTAATGACAACGCTCGTGCCAATAAAATTGAACACGACAGGAGTGTGGGCGAATTGGACTGCCAAGTCCATATGAACAGAAAAGCGCAGTGCACGAAGGCCAGTGCATGAGGACACAGGGCGGCAGAGTTCCCGTAGGTAAGAGGGTGCCAAGCCCGAAAGACAAAGCAACTTTCTTGAAAACTCTAATAATTCCCATCTCAACATGGTTTTTCAGGCCGGTCGCTTTCCCTCTACGCCATGCATTGTTGAGTAACCAAGACAAAATATCAGAAGCAATAGAGAATAATTGTTATTCCCTTGGAGCCTTTTTCGACTTGGCCAAGGCATTTGGTACTGTGAACAATGGCATTCTACTAACAAAACTTAATAACTATGATATTAGAGGAGATCAACTTAATTGGTTTGCCGGTTACATTCAGAACCACTCTCAGATAGTGCGTTGCAATGGCGCCTTCTCGATAATGCGTGCATTTGATTTTGGGGTTCCACAAGGATCGAATTTAGGACCACTAGCATTCCTAATCTATACTAATGACCTTCTAAACGCCTCACCTCTAAATGTATTTCATTATCTTTGCTGAGTGCTGACGATACTAATATCGTTTATTCCCATATATAGCTCCTCAGACATTTCATTTCTGAATGTGAACCGGCTGTCATGTGTAATCGCGATTACTTCTTCTTCTTACGTTTTCTTCCTATCTATAGGTGGCCCTGTTTATCGGGATTATCCATCCCTTCAGGGTCCTCCCTTGTTAACCACAACGCTGTAAGCTACAATGTGCCATAATTGTTAACTCTGTGATCTGTCGGTTACAGGAAAACAAAATTGAATTGAATTGAGATTTAAAATTGAATTGAATGTACGAAGTGCGTACCAAATCTAAGCGCGTCACCTAGCGAATATGACAAAGTCGTGCATGCGTTTCTAGGTTTGCAATTCAACTAAGTTCCAATAGATTCGCCAGAGGGCTAGTGCAGACTCCAGCATTGACTTCCCTGGTCGAGTGCATTTCGCCTTCTAATTAGGGATTTAGGGTTGCGTGTTAGTCTAGCGGTTAACTTGTTTGACTGAATCGAGAGATCGGGAGTTCAATTTCCAAACAGTCCAGAAATTCTATTAGATATCTTGGCTCTGTACTTGCGACCCATAGCCAACACAGTTATAATGAGTACTCTGACCGCACACTGTCGGCGGGAAGGTCAGACGGCGAAGGTGAGGACCGGCCGGCCACCCGCCGTCATATGCCGAGGATAAGAAAATGAAGTCGCTAACTCTTCATACCATGGCTGCCGATCAGATTAGCTTTAGGGTGTTGTTCGTTCTCTTGGTCTATGATTTCTTGGATGTAATTAATAAATTTTAACTTCTATTGCGCCGGTGTCTAATGTACAAGGCATCAACAATGACTGCAGTTGTCCCAAAAAATTTGAGAATGGCAACATTTTAGAGATTACGAAGGGTACTAGAAAAAGACCTGGGTAATACAATAGAATACAACTTTATTTTATATTTCCCTTTTTCGAAAGTTCAGAAGTGCACACAGACCGCACGACAGAACATCAATGGCGTTGAGCAATTGTGACTGGAGGACTTGCTCAAGGTTCCTAAATAGTAACCGTCTCAGAGGAGGAAGCTCGAACCCGTACTCTGCGCCTTACAAGCCGAGCTCTTTAACCAATCGGCCACCGTTGAACCCAAACCCCTACCCCGTCGATTGATGTCCTATGCATTATGATAACGGCTCTACAGAAGTCATTAGAATAGACTCGAACAGAAAAGAAAAGATTTGATTAGAGTAATACACAAAAGATCTGATTAGACAGTAATTCACAAAGAGATTTGATAAGAGTTATTCACAAAAGATTTGATTGGAGTAATTCACAAAAGATTTGATTACAGTAATTCACAAGTGAATTATTTAGAGTAGCCTAATTGACAAGATTTTTGATCAGGGTGATTCTCAAACGATTTGTTTAGAATCATTAGATTAATTCACAGAAGATTTTATATGATTTATTCACAAGAGATTGATTAAAGTAATTTACAAAAGATTTGATTACAGTGATTCACAAAAGATTTGTTAAGATTAATTCACAAGAGATTGATTAAAGTAATTTACAAAAGATTTGATTACACGTTACAGTAATCACAGAAGATTTGATAAAGATTAATCCACAAGAGATTGATTAAAGTAATTTACAAACGATCTGATTAGAGTAATTCACAAGATATTTGATAAGAGTAAATTCACAAAAGATTTTATTGGGGTAATTCACAAAAGATTTTATTAGAGTAATTCACAAAAGATTTTATTAGAGTAATTCACAAGTCAATTAATCAGAGTAATTAACAAGAGATTTGTTAACTTTGAGTTAAAGTAATTCACAAATGATTTGATTAGAGTAATTCACAGAAGATTTGATCAGATTAATTCACAAGAGATTGATTAAAGTAATTTACAAAAGATTTGGTAAGAGTAATTCACAAACGATTCGGTTTGAGTAATTCACAAAGATTTCATTAGAGTTATTCGCAAAAGATTTGATTACAGTAATTCACAAAAGATTTCATTACAGTAACTCACAAGTGAATTAATTAGAGTAATTAACGAGAGATTTGATCACAGTGATTCACAAAAGATTTGATTAGAGCAATATCAGCAATGATTTGATTGGAATAATTCGCAAAAGATTTGAGTAGAGTAATTCACAAAAGGTTTGATCTTGAAACATAGAACTTCGGACATCACGTAACGAGTTTCTTTTGAATAGGCTTCATATAAATATCTGATTAGGCTGCGCTTACGACCTGAACGACTGATTTTGTTTACTAACTTATATAGCGCTGGACTACGACTCTGGAGCCAATGTCTTGGAAATTACAAAGGCGGTCATTTTTTGTTTATTAAATATATTTCAAAAATGTATTCAATCATTTATAATAAACATGCGTACAAATCATTATGTCTTCATCTGCGAAAATGGCGGTGACCGTCGCAGAGTTATCATCCTAACCTTTTCTAAGATAATCGACCACAGTCTGCCAAGTAGAGGTCTGCGGGTAGAGCGTTTTTGCTACCCGACCCGTACCCGTAAAACAGAACCGTTACCCGTACCCGTACCCGACCCGTACTCAAAATTACTACCCGACCCGACCCGTACCCGCGGGTATACCCGTACCCGGACTATACCCGCCACGTCATTTGCACGCCTTCCAACAGTCCGTCCCTACCAGGCCAATAACTCATCATGTAGTAATAATAAGAAATAGGCTGATGATAACGATAGTAGTAGTAGTAGCAGTAGTAGAAGTAGTAGTAGTAGTAGTAGTAGCAGCAGTAGCAGTAGCAGCAGCAGCAACAGCAGTAGCAGTAGTAGCAGTAGTAGTAAGCTTAGTATAAAATTTCTAATGCGGTCGCCGAATCACATATAGGCCTATTTAAGAAATTGCGATTCTCTACAAGTGGCTTTCGGATTGGAATTTTTCTGAAGTAATATTGTTATGCAATGGGAAAGAAACACCTATCTTCCAGCTGCGGTTCGATTATTTGAATGTTTGAGAAAATGGCAAAGACGAAACTTGAAACAGGTAGGCCTAGCCATAAAATGTTTCTGTACGTTTCTTGGCAGTGATGTTAAGCCAAATCATTATCATACACAGATTTTGAAGCGCAAGCACCCTAATGTGTTTGAAGCATGCTCAACGCCAGCTTGGCTTCTGTGAACACTTTAATCTACTTACAAAAACTGCGACTATAGTAAATTAAATTCGAATAAACGAATTTGATTGATTGGCGCGATGCTCACACGAGTTTTGGCTCTGAGGTTCCGAGGTATACGAGCATGCTCACATAACGTTTTTCGTAACAATATTATAATAAAAAATATCTTTTGCGAGCTAAATTTTAATAGTGCTTCATTATCAATGTCACCATCATCATGATCATCATAACCACCACCACCATGATCAGTTTCTGACGTCACGCCAGTCAGTTGATCGCTATTCTCCGTATACAAGCAGCAGTAGGCCTAAAATATGTGTTATGGACATGTACTATAGTCTACACGTAACACGTGTGAACAGACATTATAGCAAAAGTGTCTTCAGACAGCAGACATTATTTAAGTTTGTACATGTGTAAGATCTATTCTATATAAGTTTCAAATTACTTGAACGGGCTCAGTCTCTCTCCCCTCTCTCCACCCCTCTATGTCTCTGTCTACAGGCCTATCTATGTGTGCGTACATATATGTATCTGTGTCTGTGCATTGTCGCTATATAAGCATATCTCTCTCTCTCTCTCTCTCTCTCTCTCTACATCTCTCTCTCTCTCTCTCTCTCTCTCTCTCTCTCTCTCTCTCTCTCTCTCTCTCTCTATCTTTGCTTAATATTGTTTAATATTATCAGATTGCCGTGACTTGAGCGCCAAAATACGTCGCCAGTCGCCACGCCCACGCCGGCACCTCTTCTTTCCCACTTCGACCTCTGAATCACTGCAGCATCCGGGCCTGCACTAGCCTTAATGCGGCCTTAATTGTTATATATCTTTCACGTCATGTGTCTAACTGCAGCGGTGAAATATCTTTCAGTCAACTAAAGCTTATCAAAACTGCTTTAAGATCTACGATGGGACAAGATAGACTGACTAATTGAACACTTATGAATATTGTGAAATTAATTTTATACAACCACTAGATTTCCACGATATTGTTGACAGTTTTTCTATTTTGAAAGCACGTGGCAAACAGTTTTAAACTAATAAATATCTATTCTATCATTTAAATTTAGTCAACACTTTTTTGAACATGTATTAGGGGCCTACCATACAATTTTGGAACCAGGCCTACAAAATGTTAATCCGGCCCTGAGTAGTAGTAGTAGTATTAGTAGTAATAGTAGTAGTAGTAGTAGTAGTAGTAGTAGTAGTAGTAGTAGTAGTAGTAGTAGTAGTAGTAGTAGTAGTAGTAGTAGTAGCAGCAGCAGCAGCAGCAGCAGCAGCAGCAGCAGCAGCAGCAGCAGCAGCAGCAGAGGAGGAGCAGGAGGAGAAGGAGGAGTTGGACTAGGAGTAGTAGTAGTATGAGTATTAGTAGTAGGAGTAGTACTAGGAGTAGAAGCAGGACAATGGAAAACATTTATTCTCACCCGTCGCCGACAAATGGCTGGCGTCAGGAATTGCTGGTGATGATGACGATGACGATGGGGATGATAATGATGATGATGGTGGTGGTGGTGGTGATGATGATGATGATGGTGGTGGTGGTGGTGATGATGATGATGATGATGATGATGATGATGATTCTACTACTATGCTAAACAGAAGGAGGAGCAGGAGGAGGAAGAAGAAGAAGAAGCGCAGTCTCCTTAAGTCAGCCCTGAGGCAGTCATGAATACGTTATTAATACTAATAATTATAAATGTAATGTAAGCATACTGTTTACTTACACCTGACGTAGTTTATCATCCGCCATTATTTGAGGTGAGAAACACAGAATTAATCAGAATTAACAATATTGCCGTGCAACTTAAAAAATTACGACGTGTCGTTTTGTGCACAAGCAGAAATTGTTGACGTAGGCCTAGCAGCAAAACTTTTAGTACGTACTACGTAGGCCTAACTATGTTTCTAGGTCGGCATAAATTCCTGCATAATAAAGGAGTCATAGCCACGCCAGCCGTATACAACTGATCGGCTTATCCCTCCGGCCTGTACGGTCTGCATGTCCCAATGCCACCCAAGGTCGGTGATGACTTGTCAGTTGATAAGTTCCATCTGGTATACATGTTATTCTATACAGCCAAGCAACAAGAACAATAGGCTCTTATACCCGGGGTTCAGGCCAAGCATAACTCGTCGTTAATTGAAGTTTAAACATTTCTGACAGATTAAGGGATGACACACTTTGAAATGCATCTACTTGTACTGCAAAAACCTGTTGTAAGAAAACAAGACTCTTCTTATCACTGGCTTCAACGTTAGAGACCTCCGACCCTCTTTTGTTGGACTTGAAAGGAGATCATACATAATTATGTGGAACAGCTTTGCGGCGGTGCTAAATGGAACGAGTCTCTCTATTAAACTGTAATTTGACATCCAATAATAAACGCTAAGTTCACGAACAGACACTATGTGTATTATAAGAGTATATGTATTATGTATGATGTATGTGTATGTGTATATTATGTTGCCTATATATATATAATTATATATGTATATATATTAGCATATATTATGTGTGTGTCTCACAATATGTGTAGGCCTATATCGGGGACGGCAGAAGAAGAGATGGGGAGAAATGGCACAACAAGATCTGAAGTCTCTCAGATTGATACTGTAGACAGAAACAAATGAAGAAGAAGGATGAATGTGGCTGACCCCTCCTCTGGGTGGGATTAATTTAAGCCTGAAGAATATATATATATATATATATGTATATATATAAATAAATATATATGTATAGATGTGCACATCATTGTGTATATGTACATGTGTGCAGGCATATGGTACTAATATTTGCGATGTGCCAGTTATCCCATAGTAAGTCGTTGACGGTGCAAGATTCAATATCATATGTAACGGTGACAGGTTAACCCCAAAACTTCAAGTCGGTACGGGTAAAACCGGGTATACCCGTACCCGTGATTACCTTACCCGTACCCGACCCGACCCGTGAAATGCCTACCCGACCCGTACCCGATCCGCGGGTACGGGTCGGGTAAACTCCGCGGGTACGGGTATACCCGCAGACCCCTACTGCCAAGGCACCTGCCGCGACAGTTACTCAATCGAGTGACTCTCTCAGTAACAGATCTCGCCGTCCTTCCCCTATAAGCCTACACAATGCAATAAAATTGTCATCGTAATCTCGAAATTTCTACAGTGTCCAGAAAACCGAAGTCACGGGAACCAGCTTATTCACAGGCGCTTAGTCAAAACGGAATCGATAGACGGGAAGATGAAATCGGTTCAAGGTCAAGGTCCAAAGGGGTCAGGCAAGAATCAGGCATGCAGACAGGCAGTCAGACGGCTAAGGTCGACGGTGTTTAGGATTGCAGCGGCGGGTGAAGTAAAGGGAAAAGGGGAATCAGGATATGAATTGTGAAAGAGCAGTGTTTTCAGTTTTCAGTGAAAGACCTGTGGAGAGGTGTCAAGAGATAAGGTTTTCATGAGTTCGCAGGATGGATCAAATTCTGTACAATACAATTATACAATACAATGCAACTGCATTTGCTATTGTTCTCTCTGCGAAATTCAGACGTGCACACACCATACGACAGATCATATATGCATCAATGCATGGCGCTAAACAACTGCATGCTCGGGGTACATACACAATGCATGGGAGGCTCGAACCCGTTACAAGGTGAGCGATCTAACCAATCGGCTACTGTGCCCCAACACCTTCCCGTTACCCTTGAATATCTGACTTTCTATGGCAACCCCCTTCCACAGCGTCAAGATGGTTGCCGTGGTTTCAACGGAACTCCCTCTAGTGTATACCCAGTTTTTTACCCCCGGGCCAGGAATTATGTAACACCGTGCAAATCTCCTATAGAAAAAATTAAAACCATTAGTTCTAACTTAGATTCACTACCAGATCTTACTCGCCTTTACCTCTACCATCTTCCACCTTAGAAACAAACCACCGTCTTCCACATTTACAATCTGATTGCGCCACTTCAGTTCTTTTCCAAGACCAACTCGCCGTCTGTTACCCTTCCCATCCGCCGCTATGCCACTTGACAGTTGTGGAAGAATATTCTTTCCTCATTATACCACCCAACTCTACCACCAGACGCTACCACCTTTAACATTTTAGCTGTACAAGTGGCTTTGGCGTCCCTGCAGTCACTTTTAGTATACATTCTCATGGTTAAAGTATATTAAAAACATTAGTCTCTACCACCCAACTCTACCACCAGCACCTCGCCGTGGCAGAGGCGATCAACGAATGTCCGAACTCGGGTGGGAAGAGTGTACCCAGCGGAATCCCGTGTTTCCCTAACGTCGAAGTCAAATTTCCGAGCGGATGGAGGTTCGCCATGGAACCCCCGACCAACGACCCATCGAGGAGACCGTGTTCTCCCCTCGAGAGCCCCAGCTGCGCCGCCAGCCCAAGCGGCAGCTGGGACAGACACCCGGCCGTCGCCGGTACCTTAAGGTCCTTGCAGGCACCGACCGGCTGGCAGGGCTTGCCGTCTCGGACGAGGACGGGCACTGCCACCCGTCTCGGCGCCGGGAGCGGTGTCAGGTCCTGCCCGCGCTCCTGACGGGCCTTCTTCAGCTTGTAGCGGTGGTTCTGGAACCAGATCTTGACCTGCGTCGGGCTGAGGCGCAGGATGCTGGCCAGGTGTTCGCGCTCCGGAGCAGACAGGTAGCGCTGCTGCCGGAAGCGGCGTTCCAGCTCGAAGGTCTGGGCCTTCGAGAAGAGAACTCGACGCTTCTTCTTGTTCTCCGTGGAGGAGGACCTAGTGTTGGAGTCACTGTCACCACCATCCTCACTTCCCGTCTCGTATCCAACTCCTCCGCCACCTGTGCTGCTTCCTCCGCCCCTCCCGTCCTCCTCATCCTCCTCTTCCTCTTCCTCGATGACCTCCTCCTCTTCCTCCTCGTCGCCAGTTCGCCCTCCGCTCGCTGTTCCGCCACGGACTGATCCGTCAAGGCCCCAGACGAATCCCAGACGACGGCTGACGTTTTCGAGGCTGCCGGCGACGTCCTCTGCACTGGCTTCCATGTCAGAGTAGGACCTGGACGAGGGAACGGAGAACTGGAACTGGTCAGATGCGTGCAGCATCTGCGTAAACGCTGAACAGGCGAAATACAATTAATTCATAATTATGACAATTACTAATTGTAATGTTAATTACAGATTAAAAAAATCTTATCTATGAAGTATTGTCAATCAAATCAAATCTTATGAAGTTAAAACATTTATAGTCAGAATGTTGTTCGAATATTGATCACAATTACCTCATGTCAGGTAATCTCACTGGTCATGGATTTATTTTGATTTTTATGTGAATTTATATTGCTCATGCTTGTTCTTACCAGAGTGCTGTTTGGCAGCTGGTTACATTAAAGAATATACTTCCTCTCATCTTACTTATCTTACTTACTTAGCGTTTAGGGGTCTGCGGGTATAGTACCCGTACCCGCGGGTTTACCCGTACCCGACCCGTACGGGTACGGGTCGGGTAACAATCTTACCTAATCTCATTTTTATGTCACCTGATCCGATCGTATTTCCAAATCTAATCTTATCTTCATCTCATGTCACCTTGTCTTATATTACCTTATCTTATCTAGTCTCGTGTCATCAAATTTTTCTCTTATCTCATCTCATCTCATCTTATCTATTCGCATCTCATCATTTATCATAATTTATCATCTCATCTCCTGTCCATTCCTCTCATCTCATCAGATGTTTAAGATTATTATGATTTTATGATTATAATTATTATTATTATTATTAATATTACATGCTGTGATCATCACCATCAGACTATTATTATTAGATGCTTTGTGAGACTATTGGACTGTTATGGGCTTGGATTATGGAAATGCCTATTAGGCTAATTACGTAGCTTGTACGGTACGGGTACGGGTATACCCGCGGGTACGGGTCGGGTTGGGTAGTAATTTTGACTACGGGTCGGGTACGGGTATTAAGCGGTCCTGTGTTACGGGTACGGGTCGGGTAGCAAATATGCTCTACCCGCAGACCTCTAGTCAGCGTTTTTCAAAGTGCCCTTGTAACGGCGTGCCGTGTTAGGGCGCCATAGAAATCGTCGTATTCGTCATCATCTCATCTCATCTATTCTTATCTTATCTCTTCTAACTTCATATCCTCTCATATCATTTCATTTTACAGTTGTTTAATCTTATTTTGTATTGTATTGTATTTTCTTTTCTTAGTTCACCTTATCTCACTTCTTATTTTATCTCACCTTATCTCACAATGCCGTACCTTGCCTAATCTTATCTGTTCTCATTCAATATTTTCCTATTCTATGTTATCCTATCTTGTATTATCTCCTCGTATCTTAGCTTATTGTAATTGTAATTGCACATTTTAAGAGAGACTCATCAGAGGCGCTCCCAACCTAACACAAGAAGACACAGATCGAACAAAATGGTCTTTAAGCGTTTGCGAAAAAGAGGCAAAGAGAAACTGAGGAGTTCACGTAGCATATCTTAAATCTTCTGTAGCGCCGATAATTATTGTGATGGATATAGTGCCTGGCATGAGATGTTAATGTCATAGCCTACTCATGGCTAGAACAATGTCGAAGTCTAGACAGAGCTACTCTCGATACGTGTCTTCTTATCAGTTGTTTTTTAAATCCCACAGGGGCACAGTCAAGTCTGTCGGTCGGCAGTTTTCTTTTCTTATGTCCTGCATGCGGAATGAACTCCTCACAGTCTCAGCCTCTCTTTGCCTCTTTTCGGCAAGCGTTTGAAGACCATTCTGTTCATTCATGTTTTCATTGTGTTAGGTCGGGAGCGCCTCTGATGAGACTCTTTGCTGGTGGCGCTATATAAATTTGCCATTGTCAAATTTGCCATTGTATACGTCGTTTTAGCTTCACAAGGCAAACCATTATGTGTATGCCTCATTATTGTTTACTCACGAAAATCGTGTACCAAAATTCTGTCTGTCTATCTCTGTCTGTCTGCCTATCTGTCAGGGTGTATGTTTGTCTGTCTGTCTGTCTGTTTCTGTGTGTTTCTCTGTCTCTCTCTCTCTGTCAGTCTCTGTCTGTCTGCTGCATGTATGTCTGTCTCTGTCTATCTCTGAGTGTCTGTCAACTTCGTCCGTCCGTCTGTTCGTCTGTCTGTATGTCTGTATGTCTGCCTTTGTCTGTCTGCCTCTGTGTCTGTATGCCTGTCTGTCTCTGTCTGTCCGTCCGTCCTTCCATCTGTCCATCTGTCTGTCTGTCTGTTATTAATGAATTAATTGACGTTTACCTGACGCTAAGACGGGGCTGTGCTTTTCGAACTGTAGCCATGGATACCTCCGATCATTTCCGTTCGATTTCAGAGCAACTGCTTCGGCTGACTCTCGACTTCGAACATTTCTCGTTTCATTCGCCAGAGGGACCTGAGGCGACGTGCGCGCGTCCGCCTGGCGATTGCGATCCGTACTTGTAATATCGTCGGTATCTTCGCTATTTATACTTTCGGCTGATTGTTGTGGTGGTGGTGGTTCAGACTCTGTGGGTTCTTCGTCACGTTCCAGCTTCCGGTCGCTCGCCCATCGCGAGGTAAACATGGGACCGGGAGCTGAGGTGCTGTGGGCCAACATGAGGATGTTTCGGACGCTGAACTCCAGTGTCTTCTGACTGGAAGTCGAGGAATCCATCCGGAGCAGTTAATCTGGTGAAGGAAGATGATGTGACGTCGTCTGTGACGTTGTAGTTACGTCACCTATGGGTTTTATATGACGACCTTTTGGAAGTTGTCTGTTACGTCTTCTGTGACGTAACTATGACGTCCTCTGTGACGTCTACGATGATGTTTTTGTGCTGCAATCTCAGTCCTTTGGCGTAGAACCCCGTTTCTGTATAATCTGAAAATAAATTACAATTAATAAAAACTATAGCATATGCGCGTGGATCTATAGCAAGGAGAGAGGCAGCCATGGCCCATGGGTATGAAGTAAAGGCGACTTCATTTTCTTAATCTCAGCATATATGAGGGCGGGTAGCCAGTATTCTCCCTCGTCGTCTCATCCTCCCACCCTGCAGAGTGTATACGGCCAGTGTACTCACTATTGTTGAGTTGGCTTGGGGTCGCAGGTGGAACAGAAATCCCGAAAAATTCCGCCCAGACGAGGATTTGAACCACCGACCAGCACGCTAGCCACTAGAGTCTAGACTAACGCGTACTTCTAGCTATAAGTCTACTAAAACTGCACTTTGGCATTACTATATAAAACTAGTCATTTTGCCCGTCCTAAGACGGTTGAAGGAGAATTTGAAAATGTCAGGAGATGCGTCGTCAAGTTATATGTGATTGACGTTAGTCCTCTCCCTCTCCTCCATCCCACCATCCCAACCTCCAACCCTCCGTCCTCTCCTCTGCCTCCCTTCCTCCTTCCCTTCCGTCCGTCCGTCCCTCCTACCCTCCTACCTCCTACCCTACCTTCCTCTACGCTGCCTCCCTTCTTCCGTCCGTCCTTCCGTCCGTTCCTCCCCATCTCCAACCCTCCGTTTGCGGTGTATCCCTCCCTCTGTCCGTCCATTCCTCCGTTCGTCCGTCCTTCCCTCCATTCCTCGGTCTCTCCATCCCTCCCCTACCTCCTATCCTTCCTCCATCCTTCTGTACTTGCCTACTCCCTCAGTCCCTCCCTCCGTCACTCTCCTTATTTCCAATCCTCCTTCCATTCGCGTTCATTGCATAAGTTGTCTTATCGCCCCCTAGCGAACGGTCATCAAACTTTAGCGTAACATTACACACACACACACACACACACACACGAGCACGTTTGTGTTCTTTTGCTATATTAATATCATTAGTCAACGGAGCCCAATCCAGAGTTGACTACTATGTTTCGTTGTGCCTGGTCCGGTTCCAATAAGGGTGAGGAATGGTTACAGCCGAAAAAGTTCTAAGGGCACGGTTGCGCTCGCAGACTGGCCCTCCCTCGCAGATGGTATGAAACTGCCCAGTTGTGTGCATGGTGTAGGATCTGAGATATATTCAGAGCTAAACTTAAGACTTATCATCATCATCATCAGCTTCGGACATCAGTCATTTTGCAGCGATGGGTACGAATAAATGATCTCCATTGTTCTCGATCGTTTGTCAAGTCAATTGCTCCCCTTAGTGTTAGTCCAAGTGATGTTATGTCTTCATTTATATTATCTATCCAGTGTATAGCCCTGCGACTAACGCTGGGGTCAAAAATGACCCCAGAGGTAGTTTGGATTAGTGCTGCTGACCCCCTATAAGAGATATCTCAACGAAATTTTATGACTTTATAGGTATTCCTGTTTTGTACAAAATTCCAAGTTTTATTTTACATTTTCTAACACCAGGTGGCGCAGGTATTCCATTTATACACTGAGTACCAGTGGGGGTTTTTGACCCCAGTGTAAACTGATTAATTCTGACATAAGTAAAAATAACAAAATACATTTTCATTGAGCTAACATTTATTTTAAAAGTATTTTTAACAAAGATAAACTATTATAAAGTGTTTACATGGTATATTTATTACAAAAATGTTGCCAGTCCGCTAACAGGTGTCCAACTGGTTATGAGAGAACCAATTCTGTAAGAAACTGAAGTGGTTAAATAGGAAAGAGAGTGCCATCGATGGTGAAACATGGAGGGATAATTCGGACAAGTCAAGAAATGAAGCAGTGCAGCAGTTGCAGAGTTTAGACGATGTTTCAGCGACAGCATGACTAGAAATCGGTTCAAGAAAATATCACGCTCCCTTAGATTTGACGATGCGGTGCGTCAATATCCTAAACAACTTGCAACTATTAGAACAATATTTGACAAGTGGACAAAGTCATAATAAAGTGATAAGAATTCCAACATAATCTGTGCCGCCTGTAAGCGCAATGAGGTCGTTTTTGCCGAGTATACCTGTATGAACTTCAAACAGTAACTGTAATGACCAGAAATTGTCCATATTAGTTTTGAACACTGAACACTCGGTCACTTTGAACACTAATCTGTAACTATTAAATTACAAATTCATTCATTTTAAAAGCCTATACGTGTTCCAAATACCTTACTAATATTTGTTTTCATGGCAATAAATAAAAATGCAAAAAAACAAATAACTTATTGTAAAAATTGCGTTGGGATCATTTTTGACCCCACTGGTACTCAGTGTAACAAAACAATTCTGGTAATCTGAGGGTTAATCTTGGTCTGCCTTAGTTTTTTATCTTTCGAATCTTGCACGTATAGTGCATTGTGTGGGATTCGGTCAACTGGCATTCTCTCAACAAGTCCAAACCATCGATGTCTTCGTTGAACGACTTCGTCTAGCAGAGTATTTTTGGATACCTAAAACTATTTCTTTTCAAGCAGCTTCCTCGTTCACAATTTCTATAACGCGATGTGGTTTTCCATGAAGACAAAAATTGGATTTCGACGGAGTGTATGGACAGTATGGGTTCTACAGTGCAAAGCAGGGAACCAGTCCGCACGCGTAGTCGTGCAAGGTATGAAACCAGTCCGAAGACGACATGTATAATAATGCACCAGTATTATGGCGCCTCCCACGCCGTGACGTCACGTCCGGGCTAGAGGCGACTGTTATGTTACTACTGTTTCCTCAGCGCATCATGCGATTCTGAATACGTGTTCACTTGTTTGCTGTATACCTTCGAATGAGGCATTACGCTGCAATTTATGCACTGTGATAACTGTGCCGTTGTTGGCCCGTAAGTCATTAGATTAAATAATATTGTATAGAATAGATCAATCGCATTCTCGACAAGTTTCGAAGGCGCTGTTGCTTAATTATGATGAAAGCTAAGCGCAGGGCATCAGCTCTATATATACCTTATCGACGCAACTTTGTCCAGAGACTCTGGACATCCATGCTATCTGTCATCTGTCGACGGGAATTCGTTGGTTGGTTGGTTGCAATGGTTGGGCCCGCCACTGGTGACTCAGCTTATAACTGTGCATTGTTTTGCTTACTGCATGATGCAATATATTCGTTCATAATGACAGTTAACATCATTATAAGCTATATTGCAGATAGCGCCTCTGTTTAGATGTCTTGAAGGTGCGCAATATATGAATGTTCAATTACATTACATTATTCACAGCATATATTAAGTGTTTGATCATGGATTTTATTACCACGCATGATGCATAAGTTTGTCCTTACGTATATTCCATTCATTAATTCAAGAATTTATATAGCACCTCTCCAAGGACACTATTATCGGAGGCGCTCACATTATTTTATATATCTCACTGTATATATATATATATATATATATATATATATATATATATATATATATATATATATATAAGAGCAGGTACTGCGGTGTCTGGGAGTGATAAATAGGTAGTGAAGTATATATACTGCAGCATGGGAGTGATATATGGACACGGCTCATATCAAGCGAGATGTGTAGCTATATTGGCGTAGCCAGGAAACTTTTTGGGGTTTAAGATTTCAATGGGGGTGGGGGTTCATTAAAGATTGTCGCAAAAGTTAATTTTTTCGTTTTTCACATGTAAAAGCCTATAAAAAATTCAGGAAACTTTTTCGAGGGGTTTTAACCCCGTAAACCCCTTAAATACGCCCATGTGTAGCTATCCTGGAGTTAATTCGAGAATGTCCTTTGGTTACCATGACCATATATAGGGGGCGGTACACATTTTCTTACCATGCAAGTATTTATTCTCACGAGTAATGTGTATACGTTATAACTGCACATAGAAATTTTTAGCCCCTTATAACGGCATTTTCGTTAGAAGGCTCATTGTCCAAGACCTCTTCAATTTTCTGCCAGGTGCCGGACTTCCTGCCATCGCTGAAAAAGTTGTGTATACGCCTCTGTGCGGGATACATTTTAAATTTACATATTCACGAAAGCATTCCCTATCGTTTCCAGGTTCCTCACTTTAAGTTTTGGTGCGAATCAAACTTTAAAATCTGATAAGAGCAAAATTATATATAGACCGTGATTTGAACAAGAGTTGATTACGATTAGAACAAGTAGACCACTATTCTAACTGAGTTATCTTTTCAAAATGACAATGCTATAGCTCGCAATAAAAACCAGATTAGGTTATATTATTATCAGAGTAATATTTCATTATATACGAAAGAGATTTGGTAAGAAAATGTGTACCGCCCAATATACAGAAGCGGGCTGTACGCATCATCGCAGGTCTATAGCTCCTTTAATTCTCATACTAATCCAATTTTTCATGACTTTAATATTTTGCCTGTTGAACAAATTAATAAATTACAGATTAGTGAATTTATGTTTCGCTTTACTCATAATTTACTCCCCTGTGCCTTTGCAGGCTATTTTTCTAGTACGTCTGACCTTCACGATCACAATACTAGATCGCGGGGTACTTACAGAGGGAATTTTGCTCGCACTAACTCTCGACTGTTCTCAATTAAATGTGTCGGACCTTCTGTTTGGAATAGTCTATCCCATGTTATCCGTAGCTTGCCTAATCTGTCATCATTTAAAAAATCAGTACGTGCATACCTAATCGATCAAAATGAATAAATACTATATGATATTCTGCTTTAATAGTTAAGGTTTTTGTCTTTAATTGCAATACGGTTCTGCATTACTATTCAAGATTTTTGTCTAAATTTTTCATTACTGTTCTGCTTAAATTTTCAGTTCTGTTTACTAGTTAAGGTTTTTGTCTTTATTTTACATTACGGTTCTCTTTATGCTTCATAGTCCAGTTGGACTTATAACGGTCAATCATTTGTCATTCTACATTTGTCTCATGGTACAAGGGTGACCCTAATAAGCGGGACCATGGTCCCTTCTGGGTCTTCCTGTTGTATCCCTTGCAATGTTACTGGTTACTGTGTTAAGTGTCATTATGTTGGTTGTACTGGGAACAATAAACGATTGATTGATTGATTGATTGACTAAATATATGCTAGAATTTGCTTGGAATTTGCTTAGAACTGTGTAAGTCACTGTTTAGATCAGCGTTTCCCATTGCAACTTGTATTCAGCGGCACCCTATACTATAGGGTTCCGGGAGGGCAAGAACAGGGCTCCATGAGATAATTGGATAAAAGTGTTGTTTGAATCATTTGTTATTATTAGAAATCAGACTATACGAGATGAAGACAAGGGCTCCGTGGGAAAATTCAATTAAAAATAAGTTCTATTGTCTTACTTTTATGGATTAAAATTTAAAACTGTATACGTCGACCACTGTTATTAGGCCTATATTGGTCTACATCGCATGCAGTTGCTAGAATATGGTTTGTTTAGGGCTAGGTTCCGTCAAAACATTTTCAGATCAAAGAGCTCCGTAAATTCAGAAAAGATTAGGAAGCACAAGTTTAGATTGTGGTTAGTAAGTAAGTAAGTAAGTACTTGCTTTATTGAACCGCCAGCAAAAGCACTTCGGGAACATCGGATAAGAACAAACTAAGAGTGTTAAATAACAATGAACAAGATTAGAATAAAATTAAAATCAGATACTGGTCTGGACTTGCTTTAATCAATCTGATTATTTTCTAAAGTTTTACGTACCAGACAGCTGACGGAATAGCCGCTAAGTCCTCAACGCTTCAGTCACAGCTGCCATAATCGGCAAATTAGTTAACTTATTAAATAATTATCGATTTTAATAAACTTGGATTGCAATCATCAAAGCATACAACAGTACGCTACCGATGCGATGTCAAAGCTCACGGTCTCAATGGTCCTATAACTCCCTCCGAGAGTCCAGGTGTCCTTTGAGACCGTCTTATCAAGTGGACCAGTGGGCGTGGCAAGCCATGACGGACATCTTCAGACGGAGGACAGGTCAGCCAATCACAGTCGTTCGGCGACGTTTCTGAGACCAATCGCATCGCAGGAACAGGAGTTGCAGAGACATGCGACGAGTTCCTGGCTGGATGCGACTGGGATGCTACCGTTGCTACGGTTACAGAGACAGCAGAAGAAGGAAGGGTGGGATTAATTAGATTTCCATGACACTGAGAATACACACAAGGGACCATTTAAAGTGCAAACTCTTCTCGTAATCGTAATCATAAGCTCTGAAACTTACAACATGCTGCGTATAGAGGGCAACAACTTATTCACGAGCGCTGCGTCAAATTAATGAGGTGGTCCAAAGAAGAACAAAATCCCATTGACATAAGACTGATCCTTGGGTTAATAATTTAATTTCTGTAATATAATATATATTAGGGCTGTGAACGATTAAAATTTTAATAGTTAACTATTAAATTTTAAGAATTAACGATTAATTAGTTGTTAATTGCGATTAAATGGATTCGCAAATAAGTAATGACAAATGCAAAATTAACTTTATTTATTCATCATCTTTTAATAGCATTATTATATATTTATTTATATAGTTAGCAGTTACTTAGTAGTTATTTGTTCATATTATTAGTAAGCTTAGTCTTGTTTACGTTTTTCAGCTCAAGTGTCTTCCTTCAACGAAAACAAACCTAGAAGACACTGCATGCTATACATACATATGAGTATACTTTACCATCAATGAACTCCAGGGGCCAAAATTTTGAAGCTCTACAAAACACTATAATTATGTGTCTGAAAATTTAAGACTTTATGCATGTGTATATAATTATTAGGGGTCTGCGGGTATACCCGTACCCGCAGGTTTACCCGTACCCGACCCGCGGGTACGGATCTGGTAGGCATTTCACAGTCGGGTCGAGTACGGGTATACGAGCATTACGGGTACGGGTATACCCGGTTTAACCGTACCGGCGGAAAATTCTGCGGGTATACATGTAATAGTGAGTCTTGCACCTTCAAAGATTACTTACAATATGTATATGCTTGAATTGACCTATGTCGTGCGCCTTATAGGGAACTTGGAATTCGTTAATAGAATCTGATATTCAAATTACAGTTACAAAGTGGCTTGTTTCCATCAACACAATCGTGGTGCTTTTACATTATTATCTGATCTTAGGTTCAGTCCCGCAGTAATATTGGTAAATCGTTTAATTGTGAGCCTATAGAATCTAAAAACGAGATGCGCCGAAAAGTAACATATTGAGTTGCGCAGCCCAATGGTAAGTTGAGGCAAGGTAAGGTAAGACTTTAGTGTAAGTTGAAACTTCAACATTATTATTATTATTATTATTATCATTATTATTATTATTATTATTATTATTCATACGGTAATCATACCCGAGGTATACCAAGGATCCCTCAATATTTAGGAAAAATTGCTACAAGGAGCAGGAAATTTGATTATTATTATTATTATTATTACTATTATTATTATTATTTTAAGTACTATAATTATTATTATAATTATTATTATTATTATTATTATTGTTATTATTATTATTATTATTATTATGACAAATTTATTTCTTCATAAAGCCAGCAAACTTATGTAGGCTACAGACTGATTAAAAGTGGCTGTTTCAATATTACTATTATAATTATTATTAATAATATCATCATCATCATCATCATCATCATCATCATCATCATCATCATCATCATCATCATCATCATCATCATCATCATCATGAATTTATTAAGCGACACTATGTATATAATGACCAGGCATCAAATGATGGCGATATACAATTGCGAGTGAAGGACTTGCTCAAGGTCCCGACAGTGTGGTCGTCTCACAAACTGCACTCTCTGCATTACTAGGCGTGCGTGCACTCTATAGTAAACCGGCTGCCGTGTCCTACAATCAGTTCCCGTGTCCCACGTAAGCTATAAGTATTATACGAAACTGCCGAATAATGCGAGACTTGAGCATGACACGAGACACCAGTATTAGACACCATGCAGTATAATAAGACAAGACACCAGTATAAGTCGAGACTCTTCATACCTTCAGATCTTATGTATACATCGGTCTCTACAATCCCTGGTCGCTCTGCTCTTCCGCTAGGCCGCCAGAGGCCTTCTGGCTGTCCCTCGCATGCATGATGCAACTGCTCAATCCAGAAGCTTTGCTTATATGTCGGCCCCTCTATAGTTGGAACCATCTTCCGCATGAATTGCGTCTTCAGCTCCTCAGCCTTTCTCTTCCTCTGTTTCGGAAACGCCTGAAGACAATCTTCTTTGTTACAGACCTAGATCGGGAACACCTCTGAATCTGTGAGTGGCGCTATACAAATCTTCAATTACAGTAACAATTACAATTTAACTCCGCCACTACTCGTACTCTGGTATAGTGCCTGCAGTACCAAGCCTGGATAAAGGAGGAACCAGAGGCGGCGATCTTGTCTGAGAGGTGGGGGGACACTTTTGAAATGGGTAAAAAATGTATTCGCGCGTGAGCGCGAAAAATTTTTTTGACCTCTTTTTGTGCACATAAAAAGCATTATAAAAGCAAGTGGTAGACACTTCATAACGGCATGTAGATATAGGCCCTATATTTCATCCAATTGCATAATCATATGCAAACTCAAATCAAAAGTGAAGTGATTTTATTAGTTGGTAACACTTTAGCATAGCCTACTGAAGAATGCCACTTAATGCGCTATAACCTCTATGAACTTACTACACTACGGAGTTTTCTACTTTTTCGCAATAGAACAAAAGAAGTTCTTCCTATTATCGCTTCTCGAAATCAAATGTTCTTCCAGCTCAACCAAGTTCAAGCTGTCTAAAATATGTTTATGTGTGTGACAAACCGCCACCGAGCTTAATCTTGCCTGATCTATTGTAGGCCTACTTCACAACCAACTCCATATAAAAAAATGTGTAGTCCTACACGAAGTAAGGGAAGAAATTGGAGAGGTATTAGTCCAGATCTTCAGCAAATCAATGCAGACTGGAGAAGTACCAAGGGATTGCCTTCTCCTTTCTGGCAGGTTACCAGAAAACCCCAAATAGGGTTATCAAGCTGGCCAGTGACTGTGGCCACTGGCCAAATGCTTGGTTGTTGAGAACTGTTAGATTTTTTTAACCTAAATAAGTAAAATTTATGCATTAGGCCTATTTTCAGCTTCGTATTTAATCGCAGCCTGTATCTTCAGCACGCGAGCTTTTCAACAAAATTTAAACCAATCAAAAAGCAATCCTATAGGCCTACGTAGCAAATTTTATAGAACTATGGCGAATATAAAAATTTATTATGTAATAATAATTAATGAGATTTAGAAGTTCGAACTAATTATTCCTCTCACTGAATCAGATAATTCAGTAGATTCACAAACTCAATTTACCTTTTTTAACAAAGCTGTCCACCGGTCCCTTGCTTGCTTGGATCACTTAGGCCTATACGAGGCGATTTAGCTCTTTTCATGACGCTCCGTGACAATAGAATGTACGAAGTTCTGAGACAATGATTTAAGTTGAAATTATTAAGCATTTTAGTGCCTCCTCTTTAATATCAACAATAAAACACGACTAATTATTAACAGATTGCAAACACCAGTGGTGGCCAAACTGCGGCACGCTTGGTATTTGTGGCACGCCAGCCTCTGATGAGTAACACCAGAGACGGGTTTAGGTGCTGGCGATATAGGCGGCTGCCTAGAGCGGCATTTTTCAAAGGGCGGCAAAATCCGAAAAAATACACGATGGTCACTTCCGTCAAAAAGATTTCATTTAGGAGTAAGGGGTGTCATTTGTGTCCTTGCCTATAACACACAACTGTCAAATATTGTCAAAGGCCGTCAGTCAGTGGCACGGAGGACCTTGCAATTTTCTTTAAAAAATTCCAATGGTTTTCGTAGTTTAGAATTTTATCTATGTAGGCTACATGTAGAATCTTAGGCGCCTCTGTAGCTCCGTAGCTGCAGCAACCAAGGGCCTGGTCGGCTTCGCTCTTATATCAGGGGACCGTGGCCTGGTTGATCGACGGCTGCAGACGAGCACAGCACACGAGCTCAAAGAGGGCAGGCGAAAGGCTCTTCAGTCGGCAGTCGGCAGGCAGTCAAAGTCCACTTTCTCAACAGTATATTTATGCTATGCAGAGATATTAAGTCGAACTTGTTCCCATTATAGGGTCGTAGGATGGGAACAAAGAAACAGACTGCATGATAACAAACAAAACTCAGTAATTCTTGTAAGTTGTTGGTGGCAACGTGTGACGTGTAAGCTGCCTGGTCTCATTGGTCAAGTTTGCACTTGTATTTAAAAAAATAGCAGTCAAAATTTCTTTAAAAATTTGGGGGGGACAACTGTATACTGCGTCCCCTCCACTGTTAAAGGTGGGGGGGACATGTCCCCCTCGTCCCCCCCGGGATCGCCGCCCCTGGGAGGAGCGCAACGCTAATGGTCTTTGTTACCACACAGTGTCGTTAAACTGAACTATATACTACTAACAATTACAATGACAGTTACAAAAGTTGCGACTTATACTAGTCGTGACCCCACGGCGTCTTCATTGGTTTTGGAGAATCGAGTTCATCGTAGAAGTTGACACCTGTGGCCGGGTTCCGTTGCTTTCAATACGAGAAATCCTAAATCGCATTCAGAAGCAATGTCCCGCGTTCATCTAAGAACAGGACCGCAGCCAATAAAGACCAGTCTCGCAGCTAATAACCAGCGGAGCGTACATTCGCTGATGACGGTCGCCGTATTATGATAGGTCGGTCGGCCAGCTCGCTGCACATCCCATTTGGCTTCTCGTCCGAGTCGGTGGCATTCGTCTTAAATTAAAGGTAAAAGCAGTATTAATTAGGACCTGGGCTTAATTTGTCGCTGGATGGTGTTTGATCAGCGGTGTGGCAAACAAGATAATAGCCAATAATTGCAAGAATTTAGTCGTGTTATTGCTCGCCAAGGAACGAAGCGGCAGTCCGCGTCCAGGAAACGGACTACCGCATCGGGTGCAGTAACGATCAAGTACAAAATCTGATCAACGTAGCAATAACGGTTTTGATCAGCGTCAAAGTGAGTAAGTACCAGAAACGTATGCTACTTTCGACGTGGTGGTATCGACTCTTACCGGACGCGGTGCGATTTGTCCGTTCGTTCTGCATTAGACGCATCCAATACGGTGGTCGACTGGAGCCCGGAAGTTGCCATAGAGCTGCGTCAATACATTAGACAGGACGTCGCAGCGTGGAGCACAGCGGAAACAAATCGACTGGGAGAACACCGCGTCTAAAAAATAATGAAACCGAGTCAATTAGGGTCGGATTGATGGCTTTAGAGGTTCGTTTAGCTCCGAGATCATCCATGAATCATCATTCGCGTCTGCAATTACTTCATCAAAGTAGCACTTAGCCAGTAAACGACCACGTCACCAATTCGAAAAACGCGTTGTAACTGCGCGCCGCTCGCTCGCTCGCTCGCTCCCTCGGTCGCTTGCGCCAAGACAAATAGTCCCCTTCGAGCGGAACTTTTGTCGTTTTATGCGCTCTGTAAACACGGCGCCATTTTGTGGGCGCGCGACGCCATTTTGTTGCCGATTAGGCAAACACGGACGACGATTGCTTGAGTATACACGGATCGTTTTCGCGCCGTTGTGCGAACTCTGCCGGCCCTCTAGTGATTGCTGACAGATTCACTGTCGTCTGCGGCCATTATGACGTGTGTTTGTGGTTTGTGTTTGCGTTCGAAGTGTCGCCATTTGTTACAATTTATCCGTTTTACAGATAGTCAGACCATTGTGGATGCCTG
>JACEVL010000035.1:1120272-1162772 GCA_020284085.1 Aporrectodea caliginosa
TGTCAAATTTTTCCAAACCTCCACCCCCTATTTTGTTGACATAATTAATGGACGACCCCTTGTGTGCATGAGTGTGTGTATATGAATCTGTGTGTGCATGAGTGTATGTGTGATTTTTGTGTATATGTGTCACTATGTGTGTGTGTGTTTGTGTGTGTGTGTGTTTGTGTGTGAGTGTATGTGTGTGTGTTTGCGTGTGTATAGGCTAATACAGATTGTCCTAACATCCAAAATGGCGTCTAATTGAAGAATTATATACTTGAAACCGTTGCTTTTGAAGCGCAGAAGCCGTCACTTCCTGTTCCGATCGCTTAATATCAATCTCTATGCTCAGAAAATTACGCACGAAACGTGTCAGGTATCTATGGTCACGACATCACACCGGCGTCCGTAAAAGGGCGCGAGATGCGGCGCCTGGCAAGAACGATGGGGATAATTGCCGGCTTCAGAGCTTGACACGTCTAATGTGACAGGATAATGTCGTGATGCTTCAGCAACAGAGGCTGGGTCGAAAACTGCGCTAAATGCTGCCGTAAGCATCGTTATGAGTTGTGTTAATCAGGCACCTGCTCTCGGAGCGCGCCATTCAATGACCGATCGGCCAAACAAGGCCGGAAGATTAATAATAGGGTCAGCGAGGGTCAAAAGACACTGCTATTAGCGACATCTATACATCGCGGCGGCGTTAAGCGATGTACATTTGTCTGGACACGATAAGTGATAGAGAAGTTGGGACTCTTTTGTGCGGCGACTAGAATGAATACGTCCGCAGTGCGTTGGTTGATAATACACCGAAGTTTGTGATACACTATATACGTGTAATTGGTACAATACTGAAAACTGTAATTCACAGTATAATTGGTAATCTAAGCTTATACATTGTCACCAACTCTTTTCTTTCTTAGTTGTGACCTACCTCAAGAACTTTCCTTATCTCTACATATAAATTGCTCAACGTCTTCTAACTGTTTAAGAATTAAATTGACACAGTTCTTTGAATGTTTCTTTCTTTCTTCAAACACAGTTTAATAACAACAACTCAACTCTTGCCTTACAACAACTGTACTACACTGTATAGTTCAAATTTACTGTCATCAGCAGTTTCTAAGTTTGGCGCGCTAACTGCACGTGTAAAACAATCTACCGTCAGCCAATGTTTAGGCTACTTTAGGCCAAGCGCCCACGAGCCGACAGCGCAACTAAGGCCTAAGACTAAAACGCTTAACAATCGATACACATTATATATATATATCAACCTAAAGAACACCTGTGCTCATTATATATGCAAAACATTAGTTCACATTACCTCCTTCCCTTTCTTTGGATTGAGCAAATTAAACTTAAAAATTTGCAAAATCATCATGTACTAAATTACGCAATAAACTTAATACTATATAATACAGTAAAATAAACAATCTTATAATCTAGATAAACAATCTGCTACAACATTTAATCGTCCTTTCTTATAATTAACTTCTACATCAAAAGTTTGCAGTGCTAAAGCCCAACGCACCAGTTTAGCAGACTTAGACATAGATTCAGTCAGATAAGTTAAAGGATTGTGATCGGTAAAGATGTGAACTTTAGATCCAATTATTATCTCTTTTAACTTATTTAGAGCCCAAACAATAGCATAGGCTTCTTTCTCCACAGTTGCCCATCTCTTCTGAGTGTCAGTCAACTTCTGACTTATAAATGATACAGGGCGTTCTATTCCCTTATCATCCATCTGTGTTAAAACAGCTCCTACTGCAAAATCACTGCTATCACAGTACAAATTAAAAGGTTTTCCAACATCAAAAACATATAAAACAACTTTAGAGCGTACAGCATCTTTAAGTAAATTAAATGCCTGTTGATGTCTATCAGTCCAATCAATCTTATCTGGAACATGTTTGCTTGTCAAATCAGATAGAGGCTTCGCAATCTGTGCAAAATCTTTGATAAACTGTCGATAGTAACCAAAAAATCCCAGCAATTGCTTAACTTGTTTCTTCGTTTCTGGGGTTTTCAAATTAATTAAACTTTCAATTCTATCTGGATTCATTTGAATCGTTCCAGAACCAACCACATGACCGATGAACTTTACCTCACTCTTACCAAAGATACATTTCTTTAAGTTCAGAGTAATGTTATGCAGTCTCATTTGCATTAAATATGCATCTAAATGCTGTAAATGAATCTTCCAGTCATCTGAATGCACAGCAATGTCATCTACATAGGGCTCAGCAAATTCATTTATAGGCTGTAAAACCATGTTAATTGCTTTAACAAATGTTCTTCCTGAGTTGATCATTCCGAAAGGAACACGAGTAAACTCGTACAGTCCATTGTGAGTAACAAAAGCAGTTTTCCATTGATCAGTTTGCTTAACAGGACAAGTCCAGTAAGCACTTCGACAATCAAAAATCGAGATCACATTTGATTTTCCAACTTTGTGCAAAACATCTTTTACAATCGGCATCGGATATTTACAATCCACAGTGAACGAGTTAATGTATCTGTAGTCGCAGGCAAGTCTCAGAGAACCGTCTTTCTTTTTAACAATAACCAGCGGACTTGCCATTCTGCTCGAAGATGGTTTTATAATGTTGGCTTGAAGCATTTCTTTAATTTGTCGTTCAACTTCTGCTCGATAGATGAGTGGAATACGGTAAGCCATAAATTCTTTTTCACGAAATTCCGGTTTCAGTTCAATTTCATGTTCAACCAATGTACATAGTCCAGGCTTTTCAGAAAATCGATCAGAATATTTGTTCAGTACTTCCAGCAATTGTTTTTGTTGAGTCAATGTTAAATGGTTAATCTGATCAGGATCAAGATTCAGTGAGTTCTTTTCATCTTGCAAGTCATTCTTTGTCAGCAGTTCAACCACTGAACCAAAGTCTTCATCTTCTTCAACGATTAATCCACAACTCATTGCTCTTGTAATGTACTTTCTGATTTTATTTGCGTGAATTATCTTTCGACAATCGTCACCCATATCAATCAAATAAGAGTACTTTGATCTTCGTTGTATGACAGTACATGGACCATGCCATCGTGACATCAGTTTATTTGTTGAAGTCGGATACAACACAATAACTTTTTCACCCGGTTCAAATTCTTTATGTTTCGCTCTTTTGTTGTATTGATTCGTATACTGTAATTGCTTCTCTCGTGAATATGATTCTGCAAACAGTAATGCTTTTTCCATATTTGCTTTCATGTCTTTCAAGTACTTTTCTGGTTGGATTCCAATATGAGGTGGTAAATTAATTTCTCTTGTCCAACTTTCTTTTAAAATTGCCAATGGTCCACGCGGAATCTTTCCATACACCAACATATAAGGAGCAATTCCAGTAGTTGCATTCGGTACTTCTCGTAATGCCCACACTGTAAACGGAATTACTTTGTGCCATTGCCTTGGATTGTCAACAATTACATGATGGATCATTTTCTTGAATGTTTGGTTCCATCTTTCTACTAGTCCAGCTGCCTCTGGATGACCTGGCGTGTCAAATCTTGGACTACAACCCATTAAATTCAGAAATTCTCTTGTCAGACTCGCAGTAAAATTTGTTCCTTGGTCACTTGTGATCACTGAAGGTACACCAACGTTCATGAACAACTCCATCAAAGCATCACACACAGCTTTCGCAGTTAATGATTTCAACAGAAACACTGTAGGCCATCTTGTGCAAGAATCGACAATACATAAACAGTACTTGTGACCTGCAGCAGATGCTGGCTCGATTGGTCCTACACAATCCATTGTAATTCTTCTAAAGGCTACATCTTCTGCAAAATTTCACTATATCTCTTCTCATCTTTGGCCACGTAAAAGACAACTTTATTCGTTCTCTAGTTTTCTCTTCTCCAAGATGTCCTCCAAATACTGATTCGTGAGCCAACTCCATCACTTTCATTCGTCGCTCTTTTGGTAACACCAATTGATATATCGTTTGCTCTAATATTCGATATCTCTTGTACAGTAAGCCATTTACCACGCAGAATTCAGATTCTTTATCTGGCGCTAACGTCCACCATGCTTTCAATGATTCATCTTGTCTCTGCTGTTCTTCGAATTTCTTTGCGTCTGCAATCTGCATCTGTTGTTCTTCATCTTTCTCATCTTCTTGAAACAAATCTGCTATCTCCACATCACATTCATTATCCTCTTTCGTTTCATTTAGATTACCATTCTTGCATGCAGCCATCTCTTGTTCACTCATCTCTGCTGTTATACCGTCTTGTATTAAACTTTGTTGATCATCGCTTTCGTTTTCCTCTTCACTTGAACTTTCAGTTTCACTTTCCTCTTCGACTTCTATCACTTTCTTTCGCTGACTCTGCAATCTCGTCGTTACATTCGCTTGCACATCTCCTTGTATCATTTTCACTTGTGGCACGGCTTTAAGTTCTGCAATGATTTCTGGATGCAACAAGAATCTTTCTGTGCTTCCCATTTTTGCAATACTAGCACACATCAATGTCACATACGGTGTAAGTGAACATTTGACTTTATGCGGAATTACCTCTTCTTCCACATCGTTACAACACAGCCTTACATCAACTTTCACCAACTTTGCAGGAATGGCATCTCCTGCCACGCATTGTAAGTTCACTTTTCCAATCTGCTCCACCTTCATGCCTTCCAGTAATTCTTCACTAATCACCGGAACCTCTGCTCCAGAATCAATCAGTGCTTTTACTTTCACTGGTTCTTTTCCTGCTGTTCCACGAATTTCTACCTCGACGTACTGCAATAACACTTTCTTTAATGTTGTACTTTCATCTTTTCCAGCCATTTCTTTCTGCATTCCATTGTCCAATAGAATTTCTTTCTGAATATCAGGTGAAACTCTGGGTGTCATCACGCCAGTTGATGAACCAACTCCATGGGTCAGCCAGATTGTGGTGACCCAGAAAAAGAATGGAGATCTCAGAGTCTGTATTGACCCGAGAGAACTCAACCATGCATTAAAGCGTGAACATTTCATCCTGCTCATTCTGGAGCACACGCTTCATGAACTTGGTCAATCACGGGTTTTCTCTAACGCTGACCTCTCCTCTGGTTTCTGGCATGTTGAACTTGATTACGAATCGAGTTTCTTGACAACCTTTCAGACGTGCTTTGGACGTTACAGATGGTTGCGTCTGCCCTTTGGCACCTCTGTGTCATCCGAGATATTTGGAAAGAAATTACGTGAAGCACTTGATAATCTTTCTGGTGTGGTCTGCATCGCAGATGATGTTGTCATCCACGGACGTACGGAAGAAGAACATGACCTGCATCTAGATCAATTTCTGAACCGTTGCCAAGAACGAGGCATCAGACTAAACAAAGACAAATTTGAGCTGAAACTCAGTGAAATCGTGTTCATGGGACACAAAATATCTGCTGCTGGTTTGCAGGCTGACCCTGAGAAAGTCAGAGCAATAACTGAGATGAGACCACCAGAAAACACAGAAGAACTGCGACGATTCTTGGGTATCGTTAACTATTTAGGGAAATTTCTTCCTCATCTATCCTCCGCCACAGAACCACTGAGAAACCTGACAAAAAAGGATGTTCCTTGGAATTGGTCAGTTTCACAAGAGGCTACGTTTCAAACAGTAAAGCAGCAGGTTACAGAAACGCCTGTCCTGGCTTTCTATTGAGTATGGTCTGGGTTCTGCACTGATGCAGGAAGGCAGACCAATTGCCTATGCCAGCCGCTCGCTATCTGAAACAGAGACACGTTATGCGCAGATTGAGCTCGCTCTCGCTCGCTCGCTCCCTCGGTCGCTTGCGCCAAGACAAATAGTCCCCTTCGAGCGGAACTTTTGTCGTTTTATGCGCTCTGTAAACACGGCGCCATTTTGTGGGCGCGCGACGCCATTTTGTTGCCGATTAGGCAAACACCGACGACGATTGCTTGAGTATACACGGATCGTTTTCGCGCCGTTGTTCGAACTCTGCCGGCCCTCTAGTGATTGCTGACAGATTCACTGTCGTCTGCGGCCATTATGACGTGTGTTTGTGGTTTGCGTTTGCGTTCGAAGTGTCGCCATTTGTTACAATTTATCCGTTTTACAGATAGTCAGACCATTGTGGATGCGTTTGTGTGTGCGTCTGCGAGCATTCCGCGGTAACGCGGGAAAAAGGTTGCGTTAAAATGGGATGCGTTAGACTATGCAGGATTTAGAGTCAAGATCGCTAAGTGGGCTGTGTGTTTGCGTTTAGATGTACAGTTCGTTCGTTTGTATGTTTCTTTGTTTTGTTGTTGCTTGTTTTGGCGTTATTCGTTCAGTATCTCGTTTTTGTTCGTTCATTTCTTCCGTTACTCGTATGTATGTATGTAGGCCTATGTATGTATGTATGTGCGTATGTATGTATGTATGTATGTATGTATGTATGTATACGGCCAATAACATGTATGCATAACAATAATATGTACACATATTTATGTATGGATTTATGCTTAATGTATGTATGTTTATGTATGTATGTATCTATGTTATATCACAAATATATGTATATATTCGTGTATATATATATATATATATATATACCATATATATATATATATATATATATCTCAGGGTTAATCCGTGTATTAGATCTGGGCATTTAACGCATTATTAACATGATTAATATCTTAATCAAAATTAACGCGATTAAATTTTTTAACGCAGGTAACACGATAACGCTTTTGTCACTGGGCCCAATTATTTTTAAAGAAATGCGCTAGAACAATTCTTGCATAAAGCCGCTCAGGCTTGTTAAATCAAATATATAATTGAAAGCATGAACATTTACTTTTTATTGACGCAGCATTCCCATGAATAAGACAAATGACACATCCATACTAAATGAAATGTTAGGCTATGCTGTATACTTGAACACATTCGTTCAACAAAGACTGAGGAAATTGTTAAGAAACTCTCAGGATCTTTAGCGTTTTCAGTTTTAGACCTATGGAATAGTGAATGTAATGTATGTATGTGTCATATTTATGTATGTATAATGCACATGCATGTGTTTATGAGTGCATAATGGAGGAATGAATGTATATATATGTATGTAGGCCCTATATTTGTGTATGCATGTATGTATATGTATGTATGTATGTATGTATGTATGTAGGTAGGTAGGTAGCCTATGTATGTATGTATGTATGTATGTATGTATGTATGTATGTATGTATGTATGTATGTATGTATGTATGTTATAGGGTGATTCAGCAAATTGAAAATTTTATATTTGTTACATGTGCTCTTGCTTTTTTTCTGTTCCTTCTGTTCCTTTTGGTAATAAAATAACATGGAAAAAATTTTAATGAAATTGGATAATATTTAGTACTTCCTCAACGACCTTGAAATTATTTAACTTTAACTCGTTTTGACCAAAAATTGAATTTTAGTAAACAAACAATTTTACTGGGAAACTTAATAATGCAGTCTTAAAAACAATGTAGCACTGCCTAAGAAGCTAAATTGTGTATAATTATTTTAAATCCCAATATGTTTTTAATTAATTAAAATGAAAATTTTGCGAAAGTATGTATACGTACCCAATTTCTTTACTGGATTTACCAAATAACACTATTCAGGAAAAAGTGTTTTTTGCTTGAATTTGGTATTTTATAATTTGGAATAAAAACTGTTTTTGATCTTCTTGCTTCGTCAAGGTTGAGTTGAGGGTTGATGTTAGTGCAATCCCTCTTTGAGACGTTTAGCTTCTGTATAAATGTTTTCGGAAAGAAACCAATTGGTGCTATTTCTTTGCCGAGATTTATACCATATAAGTGACGACCAATTGCTTTCAATCCTGTTTGCGAAATTACTTTGGATTTTGATGAATATTTTGTTAGCTTTAAATCAAGTGCAGATCACACGCATTGGGACATGTGATCCATACTTTGAAATTGTATGTATGTAACTATGTATGCATGTATGAATGTATGTATGTATGTATATATGTATGTATGTATGTATGTATGTATGTATGTATGTATGTATGTATGTATGTATGTATGTATGTATGTATGTATGTATGTATGTATGTATGTATGTATGTATGTATGTATGTATATGTGTGTATGTATGTATGTATGTAATGTATGTATGTATGTATGTATGTATGTATGTATGTATGTATGTATATGTGTGTATGTATGTATGTATGTATGTATGTATGTATGTATGTATGTATGTATGTATGTATGAATGGTATGAAATGATTGCATGTTTGTACTTTTGCATGCCCACATACCCACTTTAAAGATATAAGTACTTCTTATCTTCAGTTTGTTTATTTATCAACTTGATAGAATTAGACAATGCTAAAACAATCATTAACGACGTCATTAAAACTGAACCGGAACCGGAAGTTGCGGAGTCTGCTGCTGTCGTCTCAAGAGATCGCTGATTCGCTATACGTTCTTGAAATCTTCTATGCCACCTGTTATTCTGCCTGGCACAGTCCAGCTTTGTCTCTTGCCTACAGGTATATATCGTCACAAGTCGGGGCAATGCCCAATCACGTGAGTGCAATTTTCCTAGAAAGTGCAGAACTGTTGGAGGCAGAGTAGGATTTACGAAATCCCATCGTTTCATTTTAAAATGGGAAAATATGAAAAGTGATGGATTTTGAATTTCCCAAAGGAGGCATGCAGTTAAACCATTTCGAAGCAGTTAACAGTATTTAAAGGAAGTCCTATATAAGATTTACGATAATGACAGTGATGACGATGATGATGATGATGATGATGATGATGATGATGATGATGATGATGATGATGATGATGATGATGATGATGATGATGATGATAATAATAAGATAGGCCGTCGGATGACGAAGGCAACGGGGGACCCCCGCGAGACGACTCACCTGTTCCAGGGATTGTGCGTCTGCATGCAGCGCTTTAACGCCGCGGCCTTTAAGGACTCCTTTATGCAACACAATGGAGACGAGAACCTTAAGCTAACCCTGAGCAACCACGGGCATGAAGTGTTAGCGATTTCATTTTCTTAGCCTTGGCATATGACGGCGGGTGGCCAGTCCTCTCCTCGCAGTCTCATCTTCCCACTGGCAGTGTACGGTCGGAGTACTCATTATAGCTGAGTTGGCTACGGGTACAGGTAGCGCAGAAATCTCGAAAAAATTTCAGCCGTTGCGGGGATTTGAACCCCGACAGTCCCCATGCAGTATGCCAACCACTTGTCTATCGAGCACCCACTAGACAACCATCAAAAACCATAAAAAATCCTCTCGTTCTGAGTCGTTCTACTCGATATGCAAAGCAGTAACAGCAAAACGGTGTATACAGCCGACAGGTTAGATGGTTCCCCTTGTAACGCGGACAATGCACGGGGTTGAGTCTCCTCCCCGAGATTCAGAAACGTACTCAGCCGTGTAATTATTTGCGCATTTATTTAGCACGTTGCACACTTTGCCTGGCGTATGCGCTCTCAGCCGTGTCAACATTTATTCTGCACCATGAATACTTTGTACACAAACATTTACGTATCGGCGCATGCGACTTTTCATGTGTAGCGCACTATTGAAGCTCGATTAACAGCAGGGACAATTAGTCTTTTATGCGGCGATCAACCATTGTCTACGTTTCGATATAATAAACCACCGGAGAGCAAATGGCACCATCCCTTTTCTATTGCACCCCTCACCAATCTTCCCTAACCCCCTCCCCCGCAGGTAGTCGAGGTATAAGGGAGAAGGGAAAAGGGAGGAGTCGATTTACCATATAGAACCAGATAATTCATTCATTCATTCATTCGTTCGTTCGTTCATTCATTCGCGGCACTTACTTGATCGTCACGCCAGGCGGCGCTCGACAATTGACTTCCGCTTCCGCCTATTAGAGCGATGGCTACGCCGACGACACGCGCAGGCACGACGCCGATATCGAGTGCGCATGCGCAAGGCGCGATTCTGCCCATTGTGTCGGCCTCTGGCGATCGAAGGAGTCAACAGAGATGGCGCCTATAGACCATTCAACGTAGAGGTCGCTGGTTCGAATTGCAACGATTAGAGGACAAAGGCGACCTGGGTATCATACTTACTAGATGGGGATTTATACCCCCGCCACAACCTTTTACCCCACGGCTGTTAATTGCTGGCCCATTGGTGTTAATTGCCCTCGCAATTTATCGCCGGGCGACGCTAATAATAATTATTGTCTGGCTTTTCTGCTCATCCGTGACTGCACATTATGTATATAGGCCTATATGGTATTATATAATATATATATATATATATAATTATATATGCATATTATATAGTATTATATATATGTATTTATATGGGTGTGCATGAGAGTCCGCAGGGGGCGCAAGGGGCGCATGTGCGCCTCTGGATTTTGTGCATATTTGCAGAGAAATTTTGATCATTATTTTGGGTATACAAAACGATTTTCAAGTGATTATCGGAAAATCACTAAATTCCTTAGGTAATTATTTGAAATTCTTATATAATATGTAATAGGGTGTGTTAAATCAATCAATCAATCAATCAATCAATCAATCAATCAATCAATCAATCAATCATAAAATTTATATAGCGCCTCTTCAAGGGCTCTACTCAGAGGCGCTCCCAAGCCAGGCCTGATCATACAGAAAAGTCTTCAATTGGGCGTAGAAGGAAGCCGAGTGAATGCGAGGAGATAACCGAAGGAAAGATGGCAAGACATTCCACGCTGTTGGACCAACAACAGAGAATGCTCGGCACTGCATAGTAGCAGTGCGGGCATGTGGAACCAGGAAGTCACCCCGAGAAGATGAACGGAGGGCTGAGCGACCCTTAATAGACGAAGAGAGAGTGACGATGATGCACAAGTAGCGAGGAGCTGAACCCAAGACGCTTTGCCAGACTAGAGAGCAGAGCCGATATAGGATACGCTGCCGGAGGGGAAGCCAGTGTAGAGTATGATGCATGTAGGAGGATACGCTACCACAGCGAGGAATGGAACCAACAAGGCGCGCCGCAGACCGAAAGACCCTCTCAAGGGAGGACAAGCGGACTTGAGGAAGACCAGTGTAAAGAGAAGAGCAATAGTCTAGACGAGAGCAGACGAAGGCATGGATAAGAGTAGAAGCAGCAGAGGTTGAAAGAGAGCGAGCAACGACCCTAAGCTGACGAAGATGGTAAAAGCAGGAGCGAGACAAAGAGGAGATATTATGTGAACGTGCGCGTGTGAGTTTTGTGTCTGCGAGTATGAGTATATATGGGTGCATGAGTGTATAATTATGGGTGTATGTTTGTGAGTGTGTGTGTATGACTGTATGCGCGTATGAGTGTATGTGCGTTTGGGGGCGCGTTATGCGTTCGTGTGTTTGTGTGCCTGCGTGTGCGTGTGTATGTTTGTGTGTATTAGTGACATGTGTGTGTTAATGTGTATGAATTATGTGTGTGTGTGTGTGTGTGTTTGGGGTCGTCCATTAATTATGTCAACAAATTTTAGGGAGCTTTTGACCCCTTCCCCCCTTGTCAACAACTATCAAACATTGATTGGACCCCTAAAAAATTATGTCAACAATCCCAGACCCCTCTACAAAAAAGAAACACAATGGCTCAATACATGTAGAATATATTTTTAACAATTTTTACACTAAAAATACAATCTAGAATTTCAAAATATATGAGTTTAGTTTATTACTAGCTTTTTAGTAGTAGTAAACATTAAGCACTTTATACATTTTTAGCATTACTGAATGTTTTCGCTACCATTTTGAAGGGTCGGTGTTGATTCATTCGAAAAAAATTTGTTGACGTCAAACTGTACCGAACCCCCTCCCCCTGGTCAACAACTGTCAAATTTTTCCAAACCTCCACCCCCTATTTTGTTGACATAATTAATGGACGACCCCTTGTGTGCATGAGTGTGTGTATATGAATCTGTGTGTGCATGAGTGTATGTGTGATTTTTGTGTATATGTGTCACTATGTGTGTGTGTGTTGTGTGTGTGTGTGTGTTTGTGTGTGAGTGTATGTGTGTGTGTTTGCGTGTGTATAGGCTAATACAGATTGTCCTAACATCCAAAATGGCGTCTAATTGAAGAATTATATACTTGAAACCGTTGCTTTTGAAGCGCAGAAGCCGTCACTTCCTGTTCCGATCGCTTAATATCAATCTCTATGCTCAGAAAATTACGCACGAAACGTGTCAGGTATCTATGGTCACGACATCACACCGGCGTCCGTAAAAGGGCGCGAGATGCGGCGCCTGGCAAGAACGATGGGGATAATTGCCGGCTTCAGAGCTTGACACGTCTAATGTGACAGGATAATGTCGTGATGCTTCAGCAACAGAGGCTGGGTCGAAAACTGCGCTAAATGCTGCCGTAAGCATCGTTATGAGTTGTGTTAATCAGGCACCTGCTCTCGGAGCGCGCCATTCAATGACCGATCGGCCAAACAAGGCCGGAAGATTAATTATAGGGTCAGCGAGGGTCAAAAGACACTGCTATTAGCGACATCTATACATCGCGGCGGCGTTAAGCGATACAGTTGTCGCGATAAGTGATAGAGAAGTTGGGACTCTTTTGTGCGGCGACTAGAATGAATACGTCCGCAGTGCGTTGGTTGATAATACACCGAAGTTTGTGATACACTATATACGTGTAATTGGTACAATACTGAAAACTGTAATTCACAGTATAATTGGTAATCTAAGCTTATACATGTATATATGTAATCGTAATTGTAAGTGAAGTGCTTTGTTTGCAAGCAAATCAGCCTGGAAAAAGCAAGAGTACCAGAAAGATCCCCGAAAAACTCAACACTCATCGATCGTCTGTTCAACGAATTGTGAAACCTGATCTTCGTCTGCCTGTATTTGTGCACGTGGTTGGCCCCTCCCTCTGGAAGGGGCACCCTTTGACGCTGCGCTTGCATCCCAGAATCCACTCTGAATCTTTCTATTCTTGCCTCAAAACTGTCCTTTTCAGACGCGCTCCCGAGTAGTAACCTTGAAGGGGCGTTATATAAATCTTCGTAATGAATGAATGTATTTAGTCGCTTTCCAGCTCAGATCATCTCAGAATCTGTCAAACAAAAACGTCTTGAGCGCTCTTCGTCGTCTGCCACGGAGCGCCCGTGGAAAAGGTTTTTTCACTGATGATAAAAAACTTTAACCTGAACCCGCCTGTTAACCATCAGAACGCCTGCGTTTGGTCTGCGGGCAAATAGCGCGATGTTCACCAAGTCGCCTGTTGGTTAAGAGAGCGAGCTTACGAAGCACATCATGGTTTCTGCTGGCGTGTGTTACGGTGGTAAGGGAAGACTGCACTTCATCCCAGACAAGGCTAAAGTAACGCTTAACTTTACGCTAAAATTCTGTTACCAGGGTCGGATTAAGACTTCCGGGAGCCCTAACCCCAAAGCAAAGCCAATTACCAAAGTAGGGGCATCTTAACACAAAGTCTAAATGTCCTAGTACATGATAAGCTATGTTTTTCTAAATAAATATAGACCTGTACATGCAGACTGTGAGTGTGAGTCTGTGACTATGGTCAGTATTCAGTATGTGCATGAGTATAGTAACTAAAACTTACTAGCGTTAAAAACATTTAGGGTAAAGCACTAAATTGTTTAAAATAATACAAAACTAGGAATTTGTTGCAACAATTTGATTTAATTTCTCCGGATTTTGGGCCCTGAGAACGTTGTGGAACTTGATGGGGCCTAAGCCATGGCTTAGTTGGCTTATGCCTTAAACCGGCACTGTCTGTTACCCAGACTCATTGGAGACTGTTCTACCATCTGGTTTCATTTTCCAGCGGGATTGTGCGCCTCCTCAAATGTCAAAGTTGGTTCAAGGCTTTATTGCCACCAACTGCAGTGAATTGATTGGCCAAGATAAATGGCCACCAAACTCTCCAGATCCTAACCCTCTTGAGTATTAAGTCTGGGGAACTATGCTTGAGCGCTACAAGACATTTCATCCCATGCTGAAGAACATTGACGACCTGAAGACCAGAGTCTTGCAGCTAATGGTAACAGGTCGATAGTCCGAAGGTTCGATAGTCCGAAGATTCGTAGTAGCTTGACGGATAAAAATAATTCTTGCTCGAGTAGAAGTTGGATTAATTAACAGAATTCTTGCTAAAAAAATGCTGGATTGATGAAAATAACCCCTGATTAAATTAAAGTTGGAATGATGAAAAGATATTGCAGTGTAAGTAGAAGTTGAATTCATGCAACGATTTTATGTCGGATTAATGTCGTACTACAGAATCTTCGGACTATCGAGGCGTAACCGCAGCTAATGTATCAGTTAATTGAACGACGAATAGAGTCAAGGCCATACGGTAACTATAGCCTATAAAAACGTTTACGTCTATATTTACGTTTACTCAACGCTGTTGCCTAGGATACTGTTGCTAGGGACATCACTGCACTTCTTCAAAATGTAGTCAACACAAAGCGCGGACGCCATCTAGCGAATTGAGAATACGTCGACTCGCGTCATCTAGCGAACGCAGACTTAAACAAGAACTCTGTGTTCACCACAGCGAATGGACCTTCCAGAATCGAGTGCTCGCTGGCAACACTGCAGCAATCTCACTTAATCTAATCTAATCTAATCTAATCTGATCTAGTCAAGTCTATTCTATTCTATTCTATTCTAGTCTAGTCTAGCCTAGTCTAGCCTAGTCTAGACTAGACTACACTAGACTAGACTAGACTAGACTATAGACTAGACTATAGACTAGTCTAGACTCTAGACTAGTCTATAGTCTAGTCTATAGTCTAGTCTAGTCTAGTCTAGTCTAGTGTAGTCTAGTCTAGACTAGGCTAGTCTAGTCTAGACTAGTCTATAGTCTAGTCTATAGTCTAGTCTAGTGTAGTCTAGTGTAGCCTAGTCTAGACTAGGCTAGTCTAGTCTAGTCTAGACTAGTCTATAGTCTAGTCTATAGTCTAGTCTAGTCTAGTCTAGTGTAGTCTAGTCTAGACTAGGCTAGTCTAGTCTAGTCTAGACTAGTCTATAGTCTAGTCTATAGTCAAGTCTAGTGTAGTCTAGTGTAGCCTAGTCTAGACTAGGCTAGTCTAGGCTAGGGCTAGGCTAGGCTAGGCTAGGCTACTTGGGCTACACTAGACTAGACTAGACTATAGACTAGACTATAGACTAGTCTAGACTCTAGACTAGTCTATAGTCTAGTCTATAGTCTAGTCTAGTCTAGTCTAGTGTAGTCTAGTCTAGACTAGGCTAGTCTAGTCTAGTCTAGACTAGTCTATAGTCTAGTCTATAGTCTAGTCTAGTGTAGTCTAGTGTAGCCTAGTCTAGACTAGGCTAGTCTAGTCTAGTCTAGACTAGTCTATAGTCTAGTCTATAGTCTAGTCTAGTGTAGTCTAGTCTAGACTAGGCTAGTCTAGTCTAGTCTAGACTAGTCTATAGTCTAGTCTATAGTCTAGTCTAGTGTAGTCTAGTGTAGCCTAGTCTAGACTAGGCTAGTCTAGTCTAGTCTAGACTAGTCTATAGTCTAGTCTATAGTCTAGTCTAGTCTAGTCTAGTGTAGTCTAGTCTAGACTAGGCTAGTCTAGTCTAGTCTAGACTAGTCTATAGTCTAGTCTATAGTCAAGTCTAGTGTAGTCTAGTGTAGCCTAGTCTAGACTAGGCTAGTCTAGGCTAGGCTAGGCTAGGCTAGACTAGGCTAGTCTAGGCTGGTCTGATCTGATCTAACCAAAAAGAAATTTAAATGAATGAAGTACAAATCTTTCTAATCAAATCCAACCCATTCTTGTTTGAGCTAATCAAATCCTCTCCGGTGACAAGCACCCCCCCGTATGTCGCTAAAATGTTGCCCATGAGACATCTGAACTGGGGTCAGTTGCTTCACCGAGGGGTTGCATGAAGAGCTAGAGGTTGAGCCCCAACATAACCTAAAACACTCTGTGTATATATGTATGCGTGTATGTAACTACTAGAGAGATGGGTAACTAATCGATTAGATTCTAATCGATTAGCTGTCGCCTGATCCTAATTCTAATTGATCAGCAAGTTTTCGCTAACTTTAATCAATTAGATTTTTAAAAATTATATTAAGAACGAGTTTACAACTGCTGTAGCTAACTACTTGATTCAGATAATGCGACCAATTTCTTATTAAAGTGGTAAATGAAAGTTTTGTAAATCTAATGAGAGTTGCAGCTCCTCGATATCGTTTGTCAACAAGGAAAACCATGCGAGCTAAAGAGACCATAGTAACTTGCTGTGTTTTGATTAAAATTTGATAAATCCATGAAGCAATTATAAGTATTAATTATCGATATTTAATTGTGATTGCTAATTTATTAGCTGCTGCTAATTCTAAGTATAATCGATTAGTAATTTAACCAGTAATCTTGCCCATCTGCGTTATCTATTATAAACACATACGTACGTTTGCATTTATACATGTATGTATTTCTGTATCGAAGTGTTTAAGTAGTAAGTAGACATGTTTGTATGCATAGATAAATACAGTAATAAATATAATGTTCCTCACAATGGCTGATGCAAACAGTATGAACTTTAATAAACGACGAACAAAAGCTGCCCATAGTTAATTAATTAATTAATTAATTAGGGAATAAATTAATTAAACAAAAGTGTTCGACTTGGTCAATGAGATCTTCATACAAACGCAACAGCAAAAACCGGAAGTAGAAAAGTCACGCATGCGCACCGGAAGCCAAACACCCGCTCTACATATAACACTGTTCTTGCGAATAATTTCCTAAACATAATTATATTTCTCCACGGACACATTAATACCGATAACATCAATATCGAAAGAATTCTAAGAAAATTACATCTTGTCTCCGTAACTTTATCAGTTTAGACTTTCTCTTACGATTACCATGCCTTCCTTTCCTCTTTCCCCTTTCCTCTTCTTCCTCCTTCCCTTCCTCCTCTTCCTACTCATACTTCTATTTATTCTGATCCTCATCCTTTTCATCATCTCTCTGTCTGTTCCTTAGCTTCCTCCTTTTCCTCTTCGTTTATCCCTCCTCCACTTTTCCATCTCCACTTCCCTCATCTCTTTACTCCTCCTTTTTCCTTTTGCCTTCCTCCTCCTGCATCCCTCCTCCTCCTACTCCTGCCCTTCATTTGTTTCCTCGTCCCCTCCTCCTCTTCATCTTTTCTTCCTCCGCTCCCTTTCTCCCTGACTCTTCCCTTAACTCCTCCTCTTCCTCTTTTCCTCCTCCACTCCATCTCCTCCCTTCCCCTCCTCCTCTTCCTCTCTTCCTCCACTCTCTCCTCTACTTCCACCATCAACTCCCCATTCCTCTTCCTCCCATCAAGCGACCTTCCCTTGCGTCCTTCAAGCCAACAGGCGTTCACAGAAATCCCGGAAGACCTCCTTCTTCTCACAGCAGCCGTCGTAGATGCGGATCTCATCCGTGACCTTTCCACAGAGGTAGCAGTCAGCGAAGAGGTTCTCATCGCCCTTGCAATGTCCCACTCGGATAATCCTATAGTTGAACGTTGACGGCATTGCCACACCGTGATGACCCGAAGCCTTTCGCTTCCAGCGGCTGACAGCGGGCGAGGCACCGTGAGGAGCCGCAACGGCTGACGTCACCAGAACAAAGACGAGGAATAGTGCGAAGGAGGTACACCTCCGCGGCCTCAACGTGACTGGCGACATCTGGAAAGAAGAGAAAGGAGAAAGATATCAATTTAATGTGTGAATCGGATTAAATTATTGCTATCAATTTAGTTATTAATTATCAATTTCAATATTGCTATCAATTAGTTATTAATAATCCATTATCAGTTATGACCATGGTGTAAGATATACTATTGGTTAGTGACATCTATTGCGCCGGCGTATAATGCACAAGGATCTGACTGATGAGAGACAGACAGAGACAGAGTCTGCCTGCTCAGACAGACAGACAGAAGACAGACAGACAAGAGACTGACAGACAGACAGACAGACAGAAGACAGACAGACATACAGACAGAAAGACAGACAGACTTCAGACAGACAGAGACCAGAGACAAATATATATATGGAGAAACAGACACACGCACACAAACACAGATAGACACAGACAGATGAGACTGACTGACGGAGACGGAGACAGACAGAGACAGAAACACAGACAGAAACAGAGACAAAGACTGACAGACCAACAGATAGAAACAGACAGACATCAGACAGACAGACAGTCAGACAGAAAGACAGAAGGCAGGATCCGGTGGATGAGTATAGGAGAAGATCAGTCCCTTAAGCTAACCCTAAGGCAGCCATGGGTATGAAGTGTTAGCGACTTCATTTTTAAACCTCAGCATATGAGTGCGGGTGGCCAGTCCTCTCCCTCGACGTCTCATCTTCCCACCAATAGTGTGTGGTCAGTGTACTCATTACAGCCGAGTTGGCAAGGGGGCTCAGAAATCTCGAAACCAATTTCTGTTCTGCCCTGGCGGGGATTTAGACCCCGACCTCTCGGCTGACAGTCCAGAGTGCTTACCACTTGACTATCACAGTGGATCAGTAATTGGAGATAGTCTTATTCTAGGGGCTATGTACCATGGCAGCATTGCGGAAACACAAAAATTATTATTATTATTATACTTGGGGTGATGATGATGATGACGATGACGACGACGATGATGATGATGATGATTGATGATGACGCATGATGATGATGACGCATGATGATAATGACGCATGATGATGACGCATGATGATGACGCATGATGATGATGAAGCATGATGATGATGACGATGATGATGGCGCATGATGATGACGCATGATGATGATGAAGCATGATGATGATGACGATGACGATGGCGCATGATGATGACGCATGATGATGATGAAGCATGATGATGACGCATGATGATGATCACGCATGATGATGATGATGATGACGATGATGATGATGATGCATGATTGATGATGAGTCATGATGATGACAACAATCTCAGATGTATTTTCCTGGCTACTTGTAGACCACCCTTTAAGAACTTCACAAAGTGTGCCTAACACAGCAGTCCAACATGTCTAAATAGGTGCCTTCGAAGACGGGCTTGTTTCTTTGAGATAGGAATATCTGTAACGAATTACTTCGTAATGTTGGTGACAATGTCACTATGAGCGACAATAGAAGAAGAGCAGTCCCTTAAGCTAATACCGAGAAGCTGCCATATACACGGGGTTACCGACTTCGTTTACTTAGCCTCCGCTTACTATGGCGTGTGGCCAGTCCTCTCCTTCGCCGTCTCATCTTCCCACCGACAGTATACGGTCAGTGTACTCATAATACCAGAGTTGGCTAGGGGCGTAGGCAAAGCAGGTATGTTGAAACAAATTTCTGCAGTGGCAAGGACTTGAACCCCAACATCTCGATTGATAGCTCAGCACTCTAACCACTACACTATCGCGAAATAGAATTAAGTCCGATATTTTGAAAACAAACCTCGAATCCTTGATGATTTTTCTCCTTTGCTTCCAGACTGTTCTGTCACACCAAGCGTTTGTCCTCTTCGAAGCGGCGTCGCTCTCTACAATGACGACGAAGCCAAGCAGCCAGTCTGAAACACTGAACCAGCCTCAAACACGGAACCAGTCTACTCGATATAAAGTCTCGTTATCGCTCGAAATCTCACAACTGATAGAATTCGATATTTATTACGATTTCCTATTCGACGGGACTTAGTGACCGTAACTCGCGTGACCTTATCACCGGCGGAAGGCAACTCTGTTACGGTTGGCCGTGCGCCGGTCAATATATAGACAGCGCTATTCATGTAAGCCCTCAGGCCCTTTGCTCTATTATGAGTCGTTCCACTTAGGCCTATGCTGTACCCCGCCGAAGCAGACAAAGGGGGCGCTTCGATACACGTAGTATACGCCCCCGTGGACTAAAACGCTTGAAGGGGCGGAAATAAATCATGCGTGTACGCAAGATAAAGTGGGTTGCTCGCGAACGATTAACGCATTGGGTGGGATAGGAATCATAGGATATCGTGACGCATTGCATCAGAAGTAGGTCATGTCGTGTGAGCCACTCGTGATCATAATCTTAATCGTAATTTGTAGATTTCTACAGCGCTTGAGTGCGTCAAATCGTGTGCACAGCTTATTCAGATGTGCTCGGTTAAAAACTGTTTGCTTGGGCAAGTATATTGTCGGTTTCGGCTCCAGACTGAGATTACGGCTATGGTTCAAGTAATCAAGCGAGTAAGCAAGTAAGAAAGTAAATAAGCAAATGGGTAAGTAAGTGAACGAATAAGTAAGTAAGCATGTAACTGAATAACCAAGGAAGTAAGTAAGCAAGGAAATAAGAAAGCAAGTAGACAAGTAAATAAGGCAGCGATGAAGGCGAACTAGCCATATTCAAGTTCTCCATAACTAATTAAGTAAGTATCTAGCATCTGCAGCTGATTAGTACATACTCATTTCATAGTATTAAAGGAATAGAGCTACCAGCCTAATGTGAAGAAGAAGATAATAGCACTCGCTGAATGAGCTCAGTCTGTGTTGTAACGTATTCTTTCTAACTGAAAGTTTGATCTATACGTAGATTCTTCCAAGAGTCGTATACTCATATTTTCTCCCCACGGTCATACATCCCGTTCATCTTCCGCCTTCCCACTTCTCAACTCTCGTAATCGTCATCGTAAACTTCAAACGTCTAGAGAGCCACTCGATGGCCAAACACAGGACACCAGCTTACTTTTACTTACTTACTTATTAACGAGTCAGAGAGAGAGAAAAAGAAAAAAAGTGAGCGAGACAGAGACAGAGACAGAGCGAGACAAATAAAGAGAGAGAGAGACAGAGACAAAGACAGAGACATAGAGAAGGGGACAGACTCTGTAAATAAGTTACTCGTCCGTGCACACACTAACAACAAATCGTAAATTATAAGAAGTTGGCAATACTTAAGATATTGCGGCATTGTCAACGTTCTTTGGCAATAATATTATGTTCATTAGCCTAATAAATTATTGTCCTAATTTGTCATAACATGTTTGTGTTGTGCACGATCGGACAGAAGGGTTTGTCCAAAGGGTATAGTGCAAAGGAGGTCCTAGTTCGGTTGCCAGGGATTCAGAGGGGACAATAGCTCAGCGGTTTCAAACGGTGCAAAGTGCAAACGGTGGAACGCCAGGTGTCGCTAAGTGGTAGGCCCTATGCGAAAAATAAAAAAGGTAAATTTTCTATGAGTTTATGCCCACCTTTCTTTGATTAGCTATTCTGCAATTGTGGATCCACCATTCGCTTCTATTTCTTTAAATTTTCTAAGTGTTTAACTTTAAGCCCATCTTTCCTTGATAGGGCCTACCTGTTATTGTACGTCCACCATGAGCTTGTTTTTCTTTAAATTTTCTATGAGTTTATGCCCATATTTGTTTGATTACCCTGCTGTTTTTTTTAACTGACCTTACTGGTGGTACACCAACACTCAGTTTTTTTATCTGGTGGTACAATAAAAATAAAGTTTGAAAACCGCTGGAATAGCTGTTAAGGTTGGTGTCGTTTAGGTCGAGAATTGGAAGGTGGACGATCAGATGAGTCGGATATGACTTACGCTCAAAATGTACATGTAGAAATCGATCGAAATGGCCAAAGCTGCTTCACTTTCTTGGAATAAACTACCACCTGGATCACGACAATTACGAATATCTCAGGCTTCTCAGCCAACGTATACGACGATTACGAATATTTCAGCCAACGTATGTACACGAACTCAGTCAACTCACCAAAACTCTTGCAATCTGATTTCAAATGTTTCATGCAAACTACCATGGAAACACTTCTTTTCCACAAAACCTATCCATATTCATCCTCTTCCACTTACCTCTTTCCCCGAAAACTTCTACATACGTCTGATTACACCTGCCTAACTTTTCGATCTCAAACTAAATCTGACCGTATACCACCCAATCGATTCGGTTTTGACTGAGCGCCTGTGAATAAGCGGGTTCCCGTGATGTAGCCTTCTTCAACCGTCACTGCGATTAGCTTATATACATACGACGCAGCGCTCGTGAATAAGCGAGTGCCCATTTGAGTAACGCTTTGGAAAATTTGACTTTACGACTCGGATGACGATTTTGTTAACAACAATGATCCATTCTTATTCTGTCCGGTGAGATTTATCATTTCCGGTAGTTGTCAATCAGAAGTGTTTGTATACAATGTCATTGCAAGAGGGATCGAAGTGCGCAGTTCTGTCTGAGGGGGAGGGAAAAGAATTTGGTTGGGGAGAGGGGCGGTGTGATTGACTGCTTCATGGCCGCTCAAGGGTTGTTAAGATAGGCTTCTACGAAGGAAGTCAATGTTTGTATACGTCGAAGTCGACAGGGGGGCTTCCTTCCGGCGGCAGAATTAGAGATTCTGGATCACGTACGCGCTTCACCATCCTCCTCGACCTCCTATACCACACTTCAGTGTGAGGGCTATGGTTAGAGTTAAGTTTAAGATTAGGCGTAGCCAACTCAGCTATAAAGAGTACACTGACCTACACTATCGGTGAGAAGATGGGACGGCGAGGGATAGGACTGTCCACCCGCCCTCATATGCCAAGGTTATGTTAATGAAGTCACTAACACTTGAAATCCATGGCTTCCTCAGGGATAGCTTAAGGGATTGCCCTCCTCAATCAATCAATCAATCAATCAATCAATCAATCAATCAATCAATCAATCAATCAATCAATCAATCAATCAATCAATCAATCAATCAATCAATCAATCAATCAATCAATCAATCACTCAATCAAATCAACTTTAGGCCTATTGTTCAACGCTTCAATTCAGTGTTTAGCCTACACGTTAAGACAGTTTTTTTCTAATGTTAACAATGTTAACAACTATATGTTAACATTGTTAACCTTATTGCTAACCTATTCCTCCTTAGTAGAAAAGTAAGTACAAAACAAACGGACGGACGGACAGGCAGACATCCGCGAGTACAGGCAGACTGACAACAGTATACTAGACAGCGGTTCAGTGAAGTAGCCTATACATGTAGAAGGAAAGGCGCAAGGGTTCTAAGCCGCTTTAGAACGGTCATTTTTCTAGGTAGGCCTATTTAAGTGTTTAAAAAGAAAAGTGTAAAAACTTCACGCAACATCAACATAGGGTGACTAAAACCGAGTAACAGCAGCCAGTGTTTAAGGCTTTAGGCTCGACTGGCCGTTACAATGTCTTTGTGTGTTCCACTGCCGTCAATTAGGGCGCATCTTAAGAGCTGGAGAGAGTTGGGCGGAAACTCTCAGCATCCTGAAACTCTCTCTCGAGAAGCAGAGATTTCGTCGGAGATTAAGTGGTTGTCGGAAGCCATAAACCGTAGAGTAAATATTTTAGCTTAACATAAACCACAGTCCACAGCTTACGTGGAAACGACGCGCCGTGGTTTACAGCTCGTCGTATAATCACACATTCAAGTCATCAAGTGCTAAAGCACTTGCGCCAGAAGCGTCTGCACATTAATGCCAATGTATACAATGATGTAGCGCCACTTAGAGGAAACATCCCAACACTGAAACTTATAGCCTATCTCCGGTCATTTATCTAGCGCCTATCGAAGCCTCTCCTTCTACAAATCGCTGGGCATATTGGAATTTCAACTTGGATCAGAATTTCTTGCTCCAAGTTGACTCATTGTTTTGACTGCGGGTATAAGATTAATTAGCTACTGAGATTTGCTAATCGACTAGAATTAGAATTAGCAAAATCTTGTAGCTAATCGATAAGAATTAGCAGCAGCTAATCAATTAGCAATCAGAATTACAGCTAATCAATTGACAATCAAAATTACATTTTGATATCATAGGGCCTACATAATTATTATATTTGCTTCATGAACTTGCCAAATTTTAATGAAAGCACAGCAAGTTACAGCAGCAAGTAGCTGTAGTTTTTTTTTATAGCTCGCGTGGTTTTCCTTGTTTCCATAGGATATCGTGAAGCAACTCTCATTAGTCATTAGGTATACGAAACCTTCATTTCCCACTTCAGAAATTGGCCGCATTGGCTGAATCAAATAGTTGGACACTGCAGTAACTGCAACGAGTTAACAACTGTTGTTAACTCGTTGTTAACATAATTTGAAGAAAAACTTATCGATTAGAATTGGCTTAAAAATTGCTAATAAATTAGAATTAGCATTGGGATCAGACGACAGCTAATTGATTAGAATTCTAATTCTAATTAGCTGTCTATGTAGTCGATTAGCTAATCGATTAGAAAGTAATCGATTAGTTACCCGGCCATCATCTCTGAAGGTCAGAAGTGCAGTTGCTAACATGAGGAGGTAGTGAGTTCCAGATGGAGGGACTGGCAACTGTGAATGAACGCCAGCCAAAGATAAGACGTGTTCGAGAAACAACACACTTTCCCGCAGATCGAAGAGAGGAGACTGAGGAGCGGTCTTCAACAGAGTAGCAAGATTTGATCATGGAAGATAAGTAGGATGGCGGATGACTTGAATGTGCTTTAATTTGTACACGAGGAGTGCCAGCTGGAAGCTCAGATACAGGAAGCCAGCGCACAGAACGAACAGCAAGTGTCACATGGTCTCAAAAGGATAGCCCCAGAGAGTCTGTACTCTGTAAGTTCAGTTTCGAGCGAAAGACAGTCTTACTAACAGAGTTGTGAACATGAGGAGGTATAGAGAGTTCGATCCAGATGGACGGACCGGCAACTGTGAATGAACGCCGGCCAAAGACAAGACGTGCACCAGGAACAACACACTTTCCAGCAAATGTAGACCAATGTAAACAGGTGCATTAGTCTAATTAGAGGAATTAGACCTATACATTGTGAATTGTTGTGCATAATAGCCCAACTTCTAGGCAGTGTTTCCGTCAGAGTCCAAAAAGAGGACGTATTTAAGCCCTGACCTAGAATTGCTTTGGACGTAGCTCATGTATTTCGGCTATGACACCGAAAATTTTGGACGTTTTAGACGTTTTTACGGATGTAAAACGGCCATTTGGGCGTTAACGGAAACACTGCTTCTGAAAAGAACATAAGTTCTTTTCCATTATGGATTATGGCGTCCGGCTTTCTCTCGTCAGCAGAAGTTTCTGACGCATACCCGACATCGGGACTGCTCTCTACCCACACAACCTCCAGTGCCACAGCTATCTCCGACAACTGGGACCTCGGTTCCTGCTCCGAGCTGTACCCGACTGGCAACGTGGAACATACGCTCGCTGCGCAGCAAGTATCTAGCAGTCGCCGAAACCATCATCACAAACAACCTTGACCTTCTCGTTGTCACCGAATCCTGGCACCGCCAGTCGACTGATGTTGCCCTCTGCCGCTCGGTGCCCCAGGGTTACTCCTGCATTGACCGCCCAAGGCCTGGAGCTCTGGATGCGGACGTCCGTGGAGGTGGACTGGTGATTTATCACCGCGCCTCCCTTCCGGCTCGGAAGATTACTCTCACCTCTCTTCCGACCACCTTCGAGGCGCTTGCGGCCTCGATATCATCCCCTCGTGGTCCTTTAACTGTCCTAGCGGTATATCGACCTGGTTCGACGCCGCTCTCGCAAGTTTTCTTCGACGAATTCTCGGTATTTCTTGAACAATTTGCACTCTACAACTCCCAGGTCATTATCGCCGGGGATTTAAATCTACACCTCGAAGATCCTGCCATATCGGCGACAGCTGACTTCCGAGCAATTGCTGAGCAATTCGGACTAACCCAACACGTCGCTGGACCGACACATGAGAACGGTGGCTGGCTCGATGTCATCATTACACGGGATGACTGTGCGCTAACGGATCTCTGCATCTACCCGCCAACCATTTCCGACCACAGTCTGATCACGGCCAATATTCCGTTTCTTCACGATGCTCCGACTGTTCTCACTAAGCAGGTCCGAGGCTGGAAGAAGTTGGACCGTGACGCTTTCAGTTTAGCGCTGATGGAAGCTCCAGCTGTCGCTGATCCATCCATCTTGGCAGACCTAACAGTCGCTGATTCCTTCGGAACCTACGAAGCAACTATGGCTGACCTCATTGACCGATTCCTTCCGATGCACGAAGTCAAAATTCGCCGAAGTTCCTACTCACCGTGGTTCGACAACGAGTGCCACTCCTTGAGGCGTGAGGCTCGCCGGCATGAAAGGCGCTACAGAAGAACCAAGCTTCCATCAGACCGTTCTGCTTGGGTACAGTCTGTTCGCAGCATGCACCGGAAGTATCGCGAAAAGGAACGGACATATTGGGAGGCCAAGATCGCTTCTCACGCCGGAGAACCCAAGCGACTGTGGGCCACCTTCAACGCGCTCCTTGGCCGCTGTCTGGACGCTTCATCCTTCACGGCGGATGACTTCCTAGCATCGTTCAATGCAAAGATCCGAGACATCCGACAAGCAACTTCCAGCTCTCCACCCCTCAACACTCTCCGACCGATTGCCACATGTCTACATTGAATGCGGTGAACAGTGAAGAACTACGCCGCATTATCCTCTCTTCACCACCCAAGTCTTGTGAATTGGATCCTCTCCCCACCTTCCTACTCCAGGAATTCGTGGACATTCTTCTTCCGCTTCTCACAAGCCTCTGCAATCGATCTCTTCAGGAAGGCATCCTGCCTTCAACCCAGAAGAGATCCATCCTGATCCCTGTCCTGAAGAGTGACGGACTGGATCCAGCTGACCCAGTGAATTACAGACCGATTGCGAACGTCACTTTCCTCTCGAAAACCATCGAAAAAGTCGTCGCAGCGCAGCTCGTCGCCTACTTAGAAGAGAACAAACTCCTTCCGCCATGTCAATCTGGCTTCAGAAAGCATCATTCAACTGAGACGCTCCTGCTTCGACTACTCTCAGACGTCTACGGGGCGATTGACCGGGCCCAGGTCACCTTGCTGGCCCTATTCGACGTCAGCGCCGCATTTGACACCGTAGACCATGGGATCTTATTAGAGCGATTGTGTGTTTCATTTGGTCTGACTGGGAACATTCTTGAATGGATAGCCTCTTTCCTGCATGACCGTTCCATTTGTGTGGTCCATGGTTCCACTAGGTCCCCATGGGTCCCTGCTCAATATGGCCTGCCTCAGGGCTCTGTCCTGGGGCCCATTCTCTATATACTTTACACTTCTGGTCTTGCCTCACTCCTTACGACACATGCGGTCTTGGGTCAGCTATATGCTGACGACGTACAGGCGTACAAGCACTGCCTGTCATCAAATGCCATCTCAGCGGTCCGGGATATGTGTGGGACCTTAGCGGCCCTAGATGCATGGATGTCGTCTAATCGACTGCGCCTAAACCCAGCTAAGACTAAATTTATCTGGCTAGGCAACCGGAAGCAACTTGCTAAACTTGACCTCGCTGCACTTGCAACTGAATTCCCCAGTTATACGTTCTCAACTACGGTCCGCGACCTTGGTGTCCTGTTGGACCAGGAGCTAACTCTTGCTCCACACATTCACCGCCTTGCCCGGAACTGCTACTATCAGCTGCGCCAGCTTCGCACCGTTGCCCGTTCGCTTACCCCTAGTGCCGCCACCACCCTGGTGCATTCTTTCGTTACATCCCGTCTTGACTACTGCTCGTCGCTCTACTTTGGCCTTCCTCTAAATCGACTTGTGTGCCTGGACCGAGTCTTGCGCTCTGCAGCACGTCTTATTGGGCAAATCCCCAAATTTGGTCATGTCTCCAGCTATATGCTGGAGACCTTACATTGGCTCCCTACCCGGCAGCGCATCGAGTACAGGATTGCTGCCTTGGTACGACGATGTCAGCTGGGTCTAGCACCAGTCTACCTGCGGGAGCTTTGCTGCCCCTCGGGTATTCAAGGTCGCCGCCCCCTTCGCTCTGCAGAGAAGGGGGTGCTCTTAGTCCCATTTGCACGAACTGCAACTATGCAGAATCGAGCCTTTTCCGTGGTGGGCCCAGTGGTCTGGAACGGGCTCCCCCAGGAGATACGCCTGCTCCCTGGGACTTTTACTGAAGCTTTTTTACTAAGCTCAAAACTGTACTTTTGGCCGTGCTGGAGTCGGGAGCGCCTCTGAGTAGCCCTCTTGAAGGGGCGCTATATAAATTTATGAATGAATGAATGAATGCTTCTAGGTATCGTTAACCGTTTCCGGTATCGTGACTAATCTGCCGATCGGGTCCAACTTCTGGTAGGGCGTACAATCATTGTCTACTTTCGTCTGTTTTTTAAATCTCTCAAGACTGTGAATGATTTCGTTCTCCGGAAACGGTACCAGCGACTATAATATTATTATTTTGACTCATAAGAAGCCGGCAATTAGGACGCCATCAAGCGAATCGATTGGCACCTTGCTGTGCGTGATGTACTTTGGTATGTATCGCCCAGCAGCTGAGTTCCTAGCCTACGCAAATCGTGCGTGAAGTAGGCCTATATCTTAGGTAAGAATAATTGTAGCTGCGTACTTTCCCTCTGGGCATAATTCTTTTTCCACTCGTTTTGTGACACATTTGAAAAACTCGTGTGTCCGTCTACCCGTCTAAATATCCTACTGTTTGTCTGTCTGTGACGGCCCGTACGCTGCACCCACAAGCGTGAACTGTGCTATAATTGACCCAAGAGCGGAAAGCTACGTGATGGGTTAATAAACTGTCCACCGGTGCCCCGCTGTGTAAACATTGAAGACGTATTGCACGCAGAAGTGACATGCCATCTGCGATTCTGGAGATCGGTGGTTGATTTCGGTGCAACCGAGAGTCTAGAACCATCCATTGTCTCTGCCCCTCCATTGTCTGTGCCAAATATTGCGTCACACGATGAACATCACGGACTCATCAAATACTTATCCATACTCAGCGGCAGACAGTTATGAAGATGGAGCGATAGAGGAGGGGGATATATATATATATATAAAATTATATATATATTATAGGGCCTATATATTATATATTATATATAGAGACAGACAGACAGACAGACAGACAGACAGCGAGAGACAGAGACAGAAAGACAGGCAGAGAGACAGAGAAGGAGACGTCTAGACTCTTTACATAGGCCTAAGTTACCCGTTCACATACTAACAACAACTCGTAAATAAGAAGTTGGCAGTTAATTGCGTCATTGTCAACGTTCTTTGGCAATAATATGCGCATTAGCCTAATTGGCCAAAATTGTCATAACATGTTTTTATGTTTTTTGTTATAGTGTGCATACAATTAACTTTAAGAGCATTGTCCAGACGATGACACTTGGCAAGAAAACGAGACCGCAGATTAGATACGAGACAATTCGCTAAGCTAAAAATAATGATTGTAAAGCTAGGCTAATTAGTTCTTTGTTTACGCGAAAATTAATAGGTTTGGTTAATAGGCCGTTTTTACTTGAACCAAAGGCAGAATCCTTGACCAAAGGTTGAGCTATGAAGCATCCAGTTTCTAATCTCATTCCCTTTTCGCCATGTTTTGATTTTGTCGTTTCTAGTGTGATATTTGTTAAAAAAATCTATTTAATTATTTCTTAGTAATATTTAAACTAATTTTTTAGTTTAAATAATTCATGCGAATGGCAAGTTTTAATAGCTAGATGATTTCGTAACAGATGGAGTTCGGCGAAGGCGTTGTTGTTGGCACGTGTAAATTAATGTGTCCAGAGAATGAAATGAAAATGTGAGAACGAACTTGAGTAAACTTATAGTATCGTGGTCTGAAGGATTATACATTATCTTTGGACTTGTGCGCAGTTGCCGGACGGTACCAGGTTGTCTAATGACGATACCAACCCTAACCCTGACCTTAACCGACCCTCACGACACCTAATCTGACCCTAACCGACACTCACGACGCCAGTAAACTTACGCACTATATACTTCAACCCCCGATACTATAATCTTGCCGACATTCCTCCTTTGTAGCAGAAAATATGTTTGTATTTTGCCCACGATTCCTTTCGGATCTTGCATTGACAACGCTGGACAACCCCTCTGAAAATGACACAGTGCTCGCGAATAAGCTGGAGCCCTGTGCTTAGCTTTAGAATAACGCTGGAAAAATTTGCATTTTAGCGTATTTAGTTATTGGCCATTGCATGGGTTTCAGCGTTGATCGAATACAAGTTGGATTGACGAAAAGAATTCTTGTTAAATAGATGTCGAATTGATTAAAATAATTTTTGCTTAAAAAGAAGTGGGATTGATGAAAAGAATCTTACTTAAATAGAAGCTGGATTGTTATAAATAATTCTTAATTAAATAGAAGTTGTATTGCTCAAAAATAATTCCTGCTTAAATAGAAGCTGAATTAATTAAATGAATTCTTGCCTAAATAGAAGCTGTATCGATGAGAAGGATTCTTGCCAAAGTAGAAGTTGGATTGATGAAAAATAATAACGCTACAATGGACGAATAATTCAATACGCTAAAATGCAGGATTACCAATTTTTGAAGTTTACGATTATGAATTCTAAAGTGTTGATTCTTTTCTCATTCTCATAGCAGTGTGCTTAACAGCCAAACGTAGCCTCTGAGTAGACTCTTTGTAGGGGCGCTATATATATCTCGGATTGAAAAAGTTTTGTTTGCTGGAATTAAGATAATAGTAATTGTAAACTCCAAACTTCTAAAGAATGAATGTTTGCATCGTTAAGCTTGGGTTGTTCAAGTTTTTAAAATATATATGAGTGAATAATTTGAAAAAATATTTAAAAAAAAAATGGTATTCTGTGAATCTGACATTGCAATGGGAAAATATTAGTTTTAATTGTAACCTTATCTGAAACCATTAGGCCCACAGTTGTCGAGTTGCCAGACCCTGGGTGCAAAAGAACCTCCTTACTGTCCAATTCAGTATGGTTTGTGAGTCAAGTGCCCCTTGGAGTGATGGATGCGATATATCTAGTTGCACAACTGATTGAACGATTGTGCTGAATGTTCTGTTGCTTTGTAGGAGAGAAGCTACAGGTCGATTGCACTTTTTAGAACGAAGCCAGACTGCGAGAAGTCAGGGACGGTACGTCAAGCTGAGAATTAATTATAAACCAATCTGTTTGTGTTATGATGGGTCTGTATAAATTATAATGGCATTGGCAATTAGTAGCTTGTATTGTACTGGTGTCTAATGCACTTGTAAGGCATCAACCGATGGCTCAACAAAGCCAAGCCTCAATCAGGTCAATCAATCAATCAATCAATCAATATCCAGAAGATCAGTCCGTAAGGCAGAGAGGCAGCAAGTATATGCTGAATAAGCAGTTTGAAAAAGGTAAGTTTCAAGACGAGAACGAAATGGTACAAGCGAATGAGCAGAGCGGACAGACACAGGGAGAGTTACAAAACTACATGTAAGTCCAGCAACCAAAAAGGCTCATTCACAAAGCACAGTTCTTGGTTGATTTAGGTATGACCAGACTGGTAAGATGACCTCTTTGAATGATGTTAAAGTCTGGGAAGTAATGAATATAATCTCAATATCTGTTAGCGGTAGATTAGACTAGAAAAGGCCATCCACCATTTCTTCACTAATTTATTGTCTAATTTCATTGTTCTGTTTCCTGGTCGTTTCTATTCTTACCTTTATTCTTTTACCATCTTTCTTTTTTCATCTGCCTCCCTTCTGAAATCAAAAGCAGCGCTTGTGAATAAGCTGGTGCCCTGCGCTTTGCTTTCGAATAGTGCTTTAGAAGTTTGGATTTTAGGATTACGAAACCCATGAAATGAAAAGTGAAATAGAAAGTACATTTTTCTCGTAGGTCAAAGGTTGACCGTGAGCTGGCGGTTAAGGAGTTCAGTCGGCCAGCCGCTGGAAAGGGGCCCGTCAACCCTTGTGACCTTCGACCTGCGCACGTACTAAGTAGGACTGTCAACTACCTCCTAGGCAGGCAGGTTTCACTCTCAGTGCTGACGAACTGCACTTTTTCAAGCTCTGTGGCAGTTAAATGTTAACACTTTAGCAATGAGCTGCATTGGTTTCACAGTCACATTTAGTACACTCTCGTTGTTAAAGTGTTAAGGTTATTTGATAGTTTGGTCGTCTATCTAGATAGTGGTGATTAATAATTGCATAATAATAATATTACCCTTTCAAGTACCCTTATATAAATATAAATATAAATTTTACTATTTATTTTACTTACTTACTTACTTACAATTTTTCACTTGGCTTAATGCATTATTACGAAAAGAAACCTGTAGTTTAACAAACAGATTGAATAAAAACTAGTATTATATATATGCTTATAATATCGTAAACTCCTTAAATACATCTATTGCATGTATATATATACAATACATGCATATATACATATATACATATATACATATATACAACAGTAAAATCATATATATATAAAAATAAATAAATAAATAATTAGTACCCTTAACTGTTTCATACTCGCTACGTATACCCAGAACCCACATATAGAATAATACCTAAGGCAAACTCTCTATCTAGTATAAACATTTGTATACACGGATGCTTTATACTTAATTTTTATATTTGATGATCTTTGTACACCAAAATGCGGTTAGCAGTTGGTTTTTCAATAAAGGATATACTTACTTTACTTACTTACCCGGTAATAACAATAATAATAATGTCTTTCATCTTGCATATCCCACTGTGCCTATGGTTCTATCCTTACTTGAAGTAACCATCGATAGCCGTCTTGTGCATTGCAGCATTATGGTAATGGTGCCATAGAAGTCATTAAATTGAACTTCATGCCGGATATAAAATTCTGTGATACAAGGAAATATTGTTCACTTTTTCCTAAAAGCCTTCCATCTGTCCTATCTAGATTTCTGCATGATGTCGTAGCTCTTTAATTCATTTGCAGTTACGTATATGATTTAAATGTTTAACTATTTGATGTTAAGTAAGTATATCCTTTATTATACCAATTGCTAACCGCATTTTGGTTTACAAGAGAATCACATTTATGTGTTGGGCTAACCTAACATGTCATAAAAGTTTTGGTGTGCTATCTATCCTCGGCATTAAACGCATGCGTAAATCATCCGCAATATAAATGTTTTACGTGCCAGAGTGTCCGCTTGTGGTATTACCCTATTGTGGGCTCTTGGGCGCAGTAGGTATGGGGTCTGTTTTATCTGGGGCAGCAGTCCGTGTAGAACGTGCGATGGGTTGTTCATAACGTCATTGAACTGATTCTTTCAGCATTGTTTCCAACGCGGAGCTTCCGTGGTTTGAGATCTACAATTTCGTCTTCGATCGCCTTCGTTCCGTCCGGCAGGATATGGTGATCCAGTGTATCCATGGTAACGATGCCATATCGATCCTCGAGATGAATGTCAGGTTCCTTGTTTATGCCAGCTACAGGTGATAGTTCCACTCTGCTGGATCTGATAAGTGACAATCTTTTAGCCTTGGTGCATCCATAGTATATAGGATTCATCATCGGTTCCTGACGCCAGCCATTTGGTGGCGATGTGATATGAATAAATGACCTCCATTGTCCTTGGTCATTTGTCAAGTCCATTGCTCCCCTTAGTGTTAGTCCAAGTGATGTTACGTCCTCACTTATATTATCTATCCAGCATAGTCTTGGTCTGCCTTTGTTTCTTTTCCTTCGAATATTGCATGTAGTGCATTGTATGAGATTTGGTAAACTAGCATTCTCTCTACTTGTCCAAACCTTAGGAGTCTTCGTTGAATGACTTTGTCTAGCAGAGTTGTATACAGGATTAGGTTAGATTAAATCTGATCAAGTTAGATTAGTCTCACTACTAAGAAGTAAGAACTGTCATCGAATGAAAAATGAAGGGGAGGCGGACAAGAGGACGACCAAGACAGATGATGCTGGATGATGACAGTTGGATTAAGAAAGCTCAAAGATGCTCAACAGCAAGAGGAGTATCAACGTCGGACATTTGAACCTGGCCTAAAGGAGCAGAGAACCAGCAGAAGACCCTGCAGTTCGTGTATAGCACATTTACCAATGCTACTTATTGGTCAACATAACTACCTCGCATTAGGCACAATGGTGTGTAAGCGATGGACGTGTAAAACGAGATGGCGAGGGAGATGAATGGTTATATGCCGAGGCTAAGAAATTGAAGATTACTAACATCATAGAATTTCTAACCGAGTTCGCTAGATGGCGATAGCAGAACAGATGTGCAGCACCAGAAGTCTCAAACCAAGTTTCTGCTGTGGTGGGGATTTGAACACCCAACCAGTGTTTCCGTTAACGCCCAAACGGCCGTTTTTACGTCCGTAACAAATGTCCAAACGTCCAAATTTCTCGGGCTAGGCGTAAAATTGCAAAGAGCTACCAAAATTCTAGGTCAGGACGCAAGTGTATACGTCCACTTTTTGAACTCTAAGAAACACTGCACCCAACCTCACAATTGACAGTTCAGAATACTAATCATTGTATTGCACACTCCTAACCTACCAATATCTACATGGAGAGGTTATCATAGAGACCAGACTTTACCTTACCTACCAATATCTACATGGAGAGGTTATCATAGAGACCAGACTTTACCTTACCTACCAATATCTACATGGAGAGGTTATCATAGAGACCCTTTACCTTACCTACCAATATCTCCATGGAGAGGTTATCATAGAGACCTTACCTTTTCATACCATACCTTCCCTTACCCACCTTTATCTTTTTATTGAGGTCTTAAATGTGCAATACCAATATGTTATCTTGCAAACTGTTGTAGGTTGTGCTCAGAGTCACGTGATCATTTCGACTCACACATTAATGACACTCATCTGCAAGAGTGCCTCAAACGACTCATCGTCTTGTATTCCACGTCTGACGATTCCTCCGATCACCAGATGGAGTTTGTTGCACTCTATCTGATCATAAATCTGGGCAGCACCGAGGCAATCTCGCTCGGACTGGATATGAAACCGGCTATGGGGTTGGTTTGATGGTTTCGCTCTGTTTTCACGTCGAGTCTTTCAATTTGCTTAGTATTATGCATTTATTAAGCATTACTGTCTATTCTAATGACCAAGCATCATTCGACGATGCTGAGCAAGTTGTGAGTGAAGGACTTGCTAAGGTCCCTACACATATCCGTATCAGAGGAAGAGGCTCGAACCCGTACTCTTCACATTACAAGGCGAGCGCTCTGACCAATCAGATACAATGTCCCACCTTCTTTGGAAGTGACCAATTATGTCTGATGGGAGGGGTTTAAGGTAATGGTAACACTCTGGGTTGAAGAGTAGAAGATCAGCATAAATGCAGGATCGATTCCCGCTACCCTTCCAAAGGTCGACTCAGCCTTTCTTTCGCCAGATGGCATTGGTAAAATGAGCAATAGGACAGATGGGTGCCTTGCATGGCTGCCAAACAGTTAAATTCAACGCCTGTAATAACTTGTGATCATCCGTTGATACTATGAATTGTTATCATACTGCAGTGTAAATTTGAAAATATAAACGAAGATAATTATTATATTTTATTCAAGTACAGTTTTCAATTTGGTATTGTTTGATGTTTGTCTAACTAGCAATTTGTTTTTGGTTTAAGGACTGATCCAGTTTTCCAGACTGCGCTGGCGTTGAACTTGGCCTGGTGTAAGGGTAATTACGTGCGAACCCTGCGTCTCATTCGAAAGCTGCCCCTGCTGCATGCGTGGGCCGCACACAGACACATCGAAACCATCCGAGGGTTGGTATCTCACGTTCGACTTCAGAGCATGATTGTAATGGTATACAGGCATATTGGTATGAATAGTGGTATGTTTACATTCACGTGAATGTATGTATTTATGCATGTATGTGTTTATCCATGTGTGTTTATTTACATATTGCTTATAAAATTAGTTAAATTTCAACAGCTGTTGTGTAGTTTATGATTTCAACTATGCCCTGTTGTTTCAGAAGGCCATTAAAAATGTAAAAACACAACTTTGTTGATCTACACTGTGTCCTGAAAAAAAGGGACCCCTTTTGGTAAATGAAAATAAACTAGTAAATGTTAATTTTTTAAAATTCCAAGACCATTTTAATCCTGACATAATTTGCTAAATACTTGTTAAAGTATAAAAGTTTTTGTTATTTTATAATGACGTCATAATGACGTCATTTTCATCAAAATTCAAGTGTCAAGGATGGCACAAAAATCATCTAAAATTTTCAATATTATTTTAAACTGTCATTTATCAATTATAAATTTTAGTTTAATTTAATTTTTATATTTGAATAATATTAGACTACAAGGCGTGCTCAAAGTGTCCGCCTTCTGCCTCAAAACAAGCCTGTATTCAATTGTGTCTTCGTGGCTGAACGCAATTTTCTAACCTTGTTGTTTTTACAATTTGCTATTTCAAGACGTCATTATGACGTAATCTTTTTAACTGGGCCGTTCATAAATTACAAATTTGTTGATAATTATGTCAGGATTAAAACGGTCTTGGAATTTTAAAAGCGATGAACATTTACTAGTTTTTTTTGTGTTACAATAAGGGGTCCCTTTTTTCAGGACACAGTGTATAATACATTCTTCGATCTTGCTATAACAGATTTCCCTGAAGCATACCATGTATGTGTAATATGAACCTGTGATCGAATGTGTAATATGGGCCATATTTTTATGGAATGAGACAATTGAAAATGGTTCCGGGACAACTCGTCTACAGACTTTTCGTCTATGACACTTCGTCTACAGACACTTCGTCTATCGACATTTCGTCTACAAGTGTATCTGTATCCATTACGCCTAATCAACAGAAGCCGCTTTGTTTACTTTCGCTAAAACGTGCTAAATATTCTCAGGAATCCAGCTTCTAATTACTGAAAAGATTATTTTCATCAATCCAACTTCTGTTGAATGGAAACTTAGTTTCATCCATGCATCTAGCTTGGAATCCAGCTTCTATTTACGGTAAAAATTCTTTCGATCAATCCAGCTTCTATTTCAACACAGGAATGTTTTCATCAATCCCACTTCCATTTATGAAAACAGTTGTTTTATCAATCCAGTTTCCATTTTAAAGTGACAATATCAAATAACTTTGTAGGGGAAATATGTGTAGACGAAGTGTCGTAGACAAAATGTCGGTAGACGAATTGTCGTGACACCGATCGAAATAGGCCTAGTTATGGCTGCTTTTTCCTTGTAACCGGGTTCTTTGTGTTGTTTACCTTAGGCATAGGCCTAATTGTTTCTTAATGGTTAGCCTAGTCATTTTAAGCTTAGGCCAATCGTGTTTAACTGTTTTAATATTAATCTGCGGCAGGGAAACATTGCAATTCCATCTTTAAAATGGTGGCTCAAATTACACACATGGTCGTGTAATATGAACCACTTTCTATATTTATAAAAAATTATTAAAAATTATTTGCACAGAATAAGGCATTCCTTCATATTTCATCACAATTCATGCCAGTAATGCATGGAATAAACAAAACTACACATTCAATTGCTTCTGTACTAAGAAATAGTAAATTTTCTTAGAAGCATTTTCCCCTAGTATCATTTCAAGAGAGACTCGTCAAAAAGCCTGTGATGAGTGTATGCATATACCATGTATGTTTGCCTTTGTGTATGCTTGTATGTGTTTGTGTGTTTATGTATGTTTTTGTATGTATGTTTATGTGTGTATGTTTTCATTGATGCATGTATGTGTGGATATAAGTATGTGTTTGTGTGTTGTATACATGTATGTATCTATCTTTGTACATATATATGTAGTTATGCATGTGTCTATGTATGTATTTATGTGTGTACGTGTGTGTATCAATATAAATCAGGATTCTTAATATAATATGTTAACTACCTCAGAAAGCACCACATTTGAGATGATATAATGTTCCGCATCGTGTATAAACGAGTTTTCATTGTGTTTTCTTCAGCACAGCCTTGAAAGTGATGAGCTCAGCCTTTACAAGTAAGACTCTGACATACCCGCTGTCCTTGCTGGCCGACCTCCTTCTCTTCGACTCCGAAACAGAGGCCGCTCAGCTATGTACCGTGTCTGGTCTAACTCTTCCCAACGACAATCACGTCTGCTTCTCTCGATCGAACTTTCACTTCCCAACAGATCAAGTTGGTCGAACTGTTTTTTCATTTTAGCTATTGTTTAGAAAACTTTGTGCTAAGGTGGCCAGCACCTAAGAGCAATTGTAGGACTAAGAGAGAGAGAGACAGACAGACAGACAGACAGACAGCGAGAGAAAGAGAGGGGCAGCAATTGTAGGACTAAGAGAGACAGAGAGAGAGACAGACAGCGAGAGACAGACAGCGAGGGAAAGAGAGAGGCAGATAGACAGACAGAGAGAGTCAGAGAGACAGACAGCGAGAGACAGAGAGAGCAGCAGACAGACAGACAGAGACAGAGATACACTGAGAGTGACAGAGACAGACATAGGCAGACAGACAGACAGAGACTGAGAGAAACAGACAGAGAGAGCCGATTGAGATTAACCCTTTAACAATGAGAGTGTACTAATTGTGACTGGGAAACCAATGCAACTCATCGTTAAAGTGTTTAAGTTCTCGCCTTGTAATGCAGAGAGCATAGGTTCAAGTTTCTTACCCAAGATGGTTTCCATGAGCAACTGAGCAAGTCCTTCACTCACAATTACTCAGTGCCATCAATTCTAGCTTGGTCATTAGATGTTGATGCTTTGTTACAATTACCCAGGTATAGTAATTTATAGGGAACAACCGGAAATCGCTTCGGCCATTTGCCCCGCCATCGGATATCGGGTTTTTCAGAACTATTTGCCTCGGCAAATAATACCCACGCAAATACCTACAATTTTTGGAATTCGATCAATCTACTAAAAAGTCACAAAATACACTAATAGAGACTTACAGTCGCTGTCGTATTTGTATATATATCTAATTGGTTCATTATTACAGGTAAAAAAAAATAATGTTTATGCTGATCTTTTTTTATTACATGTAAAAAACGGTACTCGGTTCGTACCCGGATCCGGCAAATAGTACATCCAAATACTCGGATTTGCTACCCGGTAGAAAATGTCTACCCGGTTGTTCCCTAGTAATTTATAATAATTATAATAATGGTATTAATAATTATAATAATTGTAATAATATTTATATTTAAAGGGGTAATAATAATTATAATAATAAAGTCAGTTAAGAGAGCAGAAGGCCAAAGTTTTACTAATTAAATTTATTAATTTAACTGATCACAAAGTTGAGGGCATGGGAAGAGATGTTTACTAGATATATAAATGAATGATTGCATATGCTCTGGATAATGCTTGCTAATAAATTGGATCTCCTTTTAGGTTAAGTTTTTAGAGGTGGTGTATGATGGCCTAATGGTTAGCATACTGCACCATGAACCCAGAGATCAGGGTTCAGTTCCCTGTCTGGGCAGAAAGATTTGGTAATTTTGGTTGCATCTTCACAACTTGCATACATGCCTACGGATGTGTGCAGTGGCTAAGAAAATGAAGTTTCAAACACTTCATACAATACAATACAATCAGATGGGTAGCTAATCGATTAGATTCTAATCAGTTAGCTAATCGATTAGACAGACAGCTAATTCTAATTGATTAGCTACAGGAATTTGCTAATTCTATTTCTAATCGATTAGCAATTTTTAATAAATTGTGTCCATCTCTGAATACCATACAACTGCATTTGATATCATTCTCCTGCCAAAGTTCAGAAGTGCACACATGACCATACGACAAAACATCGATGGTGCTGAGCAGTTGTGAGTGAAGGACTCGCTCAAGGTCCCCACAGTGACTGCATCGGGCAAGGCTCGAACCTGTACTCACCACATTACAGGCCAAGTGCTCTAACCAATCAGCCAATGTGACAGTCAGGGTTGTTTTAACGGACTACTCTTTATCTTTTTTAGCCAATTCGACACTGTCTCTGGATTGATCGAAAGGCTGACGGTATTTCCCTGACAGAATTCCTGCAAGGCAAGAGTCCCGCGGAACAAAACCACAAACTCTCGTCTACCAATCACGACTCAAGAGATGCCAAGACTTCCTGACGAAATAACTGTTTATCGGACTGTTCAGACTACACTTTTGGTAATGTAATGTATTGTAAATGAATGTAAAGAATTTAGGCTTTGGACTTCTGTAAGAAAATGAGGTCGCTAACACTTCATAACCATGACTGCCTCTCAGGCTAGCTTGAGGAACTGCTTCTTATTCTTTTTAATACATATAATAATAATAATTATAATGATGTTATGTAGAGCTAATGGTGTCACAATAGCGTAGCATGCCTGATTGACGGTACCAAAAGGTCGGTAGTAGGGCTGGTACTGATTAAAATAATTTTAATCGATTAATCTCCAAAATTTAATTGAGAGTAATCGATTAAATTCGATTAACTTGGTCCATATTACATAACGCATGAAAAACTGTATAGACTGTATGCACTGCAAAAATCCTTCAATCATTCGTCATGTTAAAGTTCAAATTGTCAAACTGAGAATGTAGTCAGTAGTAACTACCTTGTATCTACAAAAATCTTCAATAATTTCGCCATCTTTGACTTTTCCCTCAGCATTTACCTTAAATGCAAAATGATTGCTTAATTTCCCACTCAAATATTTCACATTATTGCTGTTCGCCGTACTGTTTATTCCCGAAATAGGTCGGTTGACGTCATAAAATAAGTTAGAAAATTAATAGAAAATTAATCGAACAAGCCAAAATTAATCGATTAAAAATTTTAACGATTAATCGATTAATTAATCGTTCAAATCCGCAGCCCTGGTCGGTAGGGTTTAAAATTGCTGGCAGTACAGAATGATGAGGCAGATATATGAGCTTCAGTTGCGCCTCCTATCATATTCAGCTAAAACTAATCGTACAGTTCACGAGGAATGGCCATCAGAAGTTAAGAAGAAACATGAAGTTGTTCCTGTTCTTCATGAGTTCTTCGTGTTCAACTTGTTCTTCCTGCTCTTCTTGTTCTGCTTCTTGTTTTTGTTCTTGTTCTTGTTGTTACTTCTTTGTGTACTTGTTGTTTTTGTACTTGCTTTTCTTTTACTTCTTATTTTTATTTTCTTCTTGTTTTTGTGCTTCTTGTTCTCGTTCTTCCTGTTGGATCTTCTTGTTTTTGTTCTTGCTCTTCTTGTTACTTGTTCTTTTACTTCTCCTTGTTCTTGTTCTTTTGATTCTTGTTATTGTACTTATTCTTCTTGTTCTTCTTATTTTAGCTTCTTGTTCTTTTTGTTCTCATTCTTCTTGTTACTTCTTTGTGTACTTCTTGTTTTTGTTCTTGCTCGTCTTGTTACTTGTTCTTCTTTGTGTCCTTGTTCTTTTGGTTCTTGTTATTTTGCTTGTTCTTGTTTCTTCTTGTTCTGCTGCTTCTTGCTTTTCTTGTTCTGCTTCTTTTTCTAGTTCTTGTTTTCTTGTTATTTGTTCTTTTACTTCTTGTTCTTCCTTGTTCTATTGTTCTTCCTCCTCTCCTCCCTCCTCCTTTCTCCTCCTCCTCCTCTTCCTCCTCTAAGACTAGTGAATAAGGGCAGGCATATCGGGTTCCGCTAATTCTCGGAAAATTGAGGGCAATAGACTTGGGTGACAAGTAGTACTTATCTCCAGAGGATAGGAGGATTTGACACATGACTGAGCAGGCAGGATCAGAAATCAGTCAACCGAAGCACACGCCCCACATACAGACACACATAGACACAGACACACACAGAGGGATATACAGATCCAGATATTCTAAGTCATTCCAGGCAGGCTTTCAAGAAATGAGCTAAATAAATAAAGTTGTCTAACCTTATGCTGCTCGACTCTTTGACACCAGATGTTCGTGTGAGTCCCCCTATGCAAATTATAGTGTCTACTGTTGCAGTACATTGGAGCTACGTTGATAGTGTGGCCTGTTACCGATAGGTCGATTGGTTAGCCTCCTGTGAGAAGGTAACAGTGTAGGGACCTTGTCACCTTGAGAAAGTCATTCACTCACATAGGCGTAGCTACATTGAGGCACGAGGAGGCAGTTGCCTCCTCTTCCATTTTTATATACTGGAACTTCTATTGACCAATGACACCAATAACCAGGATTTTGCCTATGGTCTGTGAAGTTGCCTCCTCTTGAATTTAGGTCTGGCTACGTCCCTGTTCACTCACAAATTCACAATTGCCAAGTGCCATCGATTGGTGCTTGGTCATTAGATATAGTAGCACTTAGTAAATGCATAATAATAATAATAATAATAATAATAATAATAATAATAATAATTATAACAACAAAAACAACAGCAATAATAATAACACCACACTGTCTTCTGCTATAAGTAATTATCAAGCATTACTTTTGATAGTGTTACTGAATGCTATGTTCATTTTTTTATTCTGATATATCATACATTCTCTGTGATAGTGTGGCCTACTATTACCAGACATTCTCTCTGATGCCTCGTTGGGTTCTACTATTGCGAGACATTCTCTGTTATAGTGTGACCTAATGTTACATTCTTTCCTGCTATTTCGAGACTTTGGTTTTTGCTATTGCAAGACATTGGTTTCTGCTATTGCAAGACATTGGTTTCTGCTATTGCGAGACATTCTCTGTGATAATGCTACCTGATGCCAACATTGGTTTCTGCTATTGCGAGACATTCTGTGTGATAGTTATTATTGTGACCCGATGCCACAGTGGTT
>JACEVL010000035.1:1172772-1175272 GCA_020284085.1 Aporrectodea caliginosa
AAGTGGATAAGCATTAAGGCAGCATTAAAGGTTAAGGAACGGAAGACCTCTCTCTAAGCTGACGCAGCTGGTATACACAATCGCGCGCATAGCAGGCTGATATGCCGCGTGAATGTTAGTTCTTGGTCTAAAGTGACACCAAGGTCCCGGACAAAGGAAAAGAAAGCAATGGCGTACGAAGCTGAAATGCCGCCCGGGGCGACGGCCCAAAATGCTGCCCTTGGCCACTTAATTTTGGATATGTTATTTTCTCTAAGAGATTGCAGTTTTCATGACGATCGTCGATCTCATTACATACACGCCTATAATTTTATTTTATAAAGTTGATAGCCTGCCTGGATTTATCAATTAATTAATTTCTTTGCCACTGTGAGAGAGTAATCTGCGGGAACTCCTGGGCAAGGGCCTCCAAATCAATTTTGGCGAGCTGCTGGCGCGTGCCAAGCCAAATGAACGGGGTCTTAGATGAGTTTAGCCGCAGGCGATTGGAGGACATCCAGGCCTCGAGAGCCTCCATTGCCCGGTTCATGGCCCGGGCTTCGGTAATGGCTGCTGACGCAGGACAGTGCAAAAACGCCTGCAGGTCACCCGCATAAGATTGGTTCAGCACAGAGCAAGGCTCAGCAAGAGGCCAGAGGAGGACCAGTATCAGCAGTATAAATAATATAATTAGAGAAGAGGGCCCAGCACAGATTCCTGGGGCAGGCCAAACGGGACAGGAACACATGGAGTCCTATAGTAGACACTAGACACATAGACCGTAGAGAAGGAACGGTGATGGAGGTAGGAAACAATCCAGTCAAGAAAGTTACCAGAAAGGCCAAACGAGGTAGATAGGCGCCTAAGAATGATATCGTGATCGACGGTGTCAAACGCCGTGTTGACAGCAAATAATGCTAAGAGGATTACCTGTGACCTATCAATAGCCCCATAGATATCAGAGAGGAGGCGAACTAACAGGGTCTCCGTGGAGTGGCCCTTACGAAAACCAGATTGAAAAGTCGGCAACAAATTGTCCTTATCAAGATACCTTAACATATACAGAAACCAACTTCATAAAGCTGCTGCTTTACGAGTGTCGCAATAGTTTCGCCAGTAGTGTCAAGCGTTTGCAAAACTTGGGATGACAGTTAGGCCCTATAAATTGTTCTTTTGCCACATGCTGAGAACCGGGTTGTTCACGCTATCAACATATCGTATAAGCTGACCGATATCTGTTCTGTGCTCGCATCAAACAATAAAGTGTACAACCTAGCCGCACGACATTCTGCCACAATAATGTCTCGAACTCACAGGCCACACAGGTGGATCAGCTGATTTTGAATCAACGAACTTACGTACTGGGTTTATGCGTGGACCAGATGACATTAGCTTACGATGATTTAATTAATCTGTGATCGAAATTTCAGAAGTGCCACGAAATTTGCAGAGTCTTCACTATGTCGGCGAAGGGAAATGTTTTACTGACTGTACAGTAATAACGTCTGCACATTAGAAATTCAACGAATAATAGTAATCTAGAATGTCAAAAAGTAATCTAAACGGTTAAAAAAATTTGAGAGCTGCTAAAATCTTTACGCATTTGCGTAATTGCGTAATGCTAGTTACGCGCCTGGCTAAATCCACTACGCGTCTTACTCTACTAGGTTCGCTTTCCCCTTTACTCAGCAGCTTAACACCTCGACGTATAAACGTCAAATAGCGTCTGCCTTCTGATCGCTATACGCAGTTGTTAATCTTCATTCTACGTATGTGTGAATCTGTGTGTGCTTATATGTTTGTGTGTGTGCGTGTTGTTTGCTGTGTGTGTGTATTATATGAGACGAGATCCGTAGAAGTGCAAAAGAGGTGCTGCTGATCGGGGGTGCGGGAGAATGTGTCGTGTAAACGCGCCGCCTGCACTTCTTCATCTTCACACCAATCGCCCCATGATATGATATTTCGTTTGCTCAAGAGAAACAGACGATCGACGGTCGATCGCCCGATAGGCGGCGCTCTCGTCTGACAGACACAGGCAGACACAGACAGACAGACGGAGGAACGGACGGACAGACGGACGGACAGACACAGACAGACACAGCAGACAGACAGATGGATGGAGAGACAGACGCAGGCAGACAGAGACAGACAGAGACGGAGAGACAGATGAACAGACCAGAGACAGACAGAGGCAGATAGCAAGATGGACAGACAGACAGGCAGACAGAGACATACAGAGACATACAGATTGGACAGACAGACAGACAGATACAGACAGACATATGGACAGACAGACAGAGATGGAACACGTTTTAAAATTTGTACGTAGGCTATGTATGCATGTTTGTGTGTGTATGCTTGTGCAACAGGCAGACTGAGACAGAAAGAGAGTGACAGAGGGTGACACAGAGAGAAGATGATATGCAGAGACAGACAGACAGAAAGAGACAGAGTAGCAAACATACCTATAGGGATTAGGGAGAGAGAGATAACTTATGTTTGTGTATGTGTGTATGACAGA
>JACEVL010000035.1:1180272-1202772 GCA_020284085.1 Aporrectodea caliginosa
GGCCACGCTAATGGTCGTTGTTATCAGTCAGTGTCGTTAGACTGAAACTACTACTACTACTATATGTAGCGCCTCTACGCAGACGAGACCTCAGCTCAATCGAAAAACTACGCGCCAACGCTCGATCGGTGATGATAGAGCCAGAGATGCATAGACGTCAGCGTCACAAACTCTGACGACAGTCAATACCTGTAAGTATCGGCTTTTCCAGACTTGAAGGGGCGTGGCTTGTGTCAGACGCGCCCAGCCAATTGCCGGACACGACAGCGTCGATCCCATGATGTGATTGGAGGAATGGTGTCACGTGACTGCGGGTGTCAATCAAATGTCTGTTTGTGTTCCGAGGGCGATTCGCTAATTGACATCCACTCCACTTTGGCTGTCAACATCTTCGCGACGATATGCCATAAGGGCTGTGTTACCGCTGCTATATGCTATTCTCGGCTGACTTTCGCTGTACTGCTAGTCTGCTATGGCAGTTATGCTATGCTCGCTGTACTGCTATGGTCTGCTCTGCTCTGCTGCTCTCTGTCTCTGTCTGTCTCTGCTCTGTCTGTCTGTCTCTCTATCCGGTCAAATACAGTTGCACTGTATTGCACTGTATCAAATACAGTTCTATTGCATTGTATACATGATATCAATTATCAAATACAGCTGTACTGCATTGTTTACTGTTGTATTGTTGTATCGTGTAGTATGAAATACATTTGTAAAGTATTGTATCAAATGCAGTTGTTTTGCATCGTATCACATACAGTTATGTTGTATCAAATACAGTTGTATTTTATTGTATCAAATACAGTTATATTGTATTGTATTGTAAATAAGCTGCGAGTATACTCGAGATTTTTTCAGTTGGTTAACTTGATTTCAACACGTATAGTTAATATGTTATGAATCACTTAATTTAAACCTTAATGTGCTGTTATGTTCATGGTATCTTGTCGTATGTAATGCAATACAAGAAACTTGCATGCTCTTGCTTCTAATGCCTCCACCCAAAGTAACTATATACGCGGTACGTCGGTACTAATATCCATCCATATGCATGCATGCGAGTGCTAGCGACTTTATTTTCTTGGCCTCTGGTGGCCAATTGCATGTGATATCATCTCACCGACAGTGTACGGTCAGTGTACTCATTATAGCTTAGTTCGACAGTTAGGGGCGCAGGTGGAGCAGAAATCTCGAACCACATTTCTGCCCTGACGGGGAGTTGAACCCCCGACCTCTCGATTGACAGTCTATAGCACGATGACCACTACAATATCGAGTAGCCTATAATATACAGATAGGCCTATATACGAGTGCATATATAGAGGGTCTATACATAAACACTAGATGGTCTATATTATTATAATAATTATAGTTTCTGAGTGAAATTCTGACCTATCCAGTGGCGCTGATAAATTTTCGATTACAAGTACAATTATGTTTCGATAATACAGCGAATAATATATAGTTTCAATACGTTATCAATAATATCACAGCGAATGAACGTCAAATTCTTCTTTAAGTGTATGCGATATCAGCACGACAGTGATTGCTCGTATACGATAGCTCCATCGTCGGCAATTTCCAATCTCTTTGTTCTTGAAGGTAGTTTCCTGATACATCTTCCCTCTCCTCTTCCCCAGACCCTCGCTCCCCACTCCATCGCCCGTGCACTACATATCCCCACTTCTTCCCTCTTTCCCTGGTCATCTCAAGCACCGCGCCCGACGTAATAAGCGCTAATAAGATTGACCAAAGCAACTAGCGACGCCCGGTGACCGCGGGGCAGACTCCACTCAAGCTCGCTCTCTCCGTCGACCGCCCGCAATTTCTGTCCACCCGGTGTATCTTCCCCCGTCAACCCCCGCGGGCGCACGCCTCCATGTCAAATATCCGTTTAGCCGAGACGAACCAGCAACTGCCAGATGGCAGCAGACGTCGTAAGAAGACGCGACGTGCGGCTCTTGCCACGTATATCATCTCCGCGGACCGAAGGAGTGTATTTCGATGATTTTATTTCGCAGTCCGGGCGCCGCCGGGGTTCCGTGCGAGATTACAACGAGACGAAAACGATAAAACGTTATATATGTTGTTAAATGCGTAGATCGATAGTATTTATAACGTTTTTCGTATACACATTACACAAGTCGTCTTTTCTCATCCTTTTTCTACTTAAAGTAAGTAAGTAAGTATAATCTTTACCTGACTTTCTACCCGGCTTCGCACGGGTTATCTCAACCTTATACATTATTTTTTGCGCGAGTTTTTTGTGTTTCATTCGCGAGCGTAATTGTTCAGGGCGACATCATGGTTTTATTGCGAATGCGCCTGATTTGGATATTAAATTTTAGCCAACAACTAGCGAAACGCCCATAAATCGAAGACGGAAAGTCAGAAACGCAGACTCGACGACAGTTAACATTCATTCGGGAATTTATATAGCGCCCCATTTAAGGAAAACTACTCAAAGGCGCTGAAACATCTAAATGTAAAAAATTATCGAACGAGTTTCACCACATATAGGCCTATATAGACACAATTATCCGCCGTAATAACTAGAGAAACCAAATTGTCGGCCAACATGGCCGACGACCAGTGGCGTAACCAAGGGGGCGGCCCGGTACTTGTCGGTTTTACGACCCGATTCTTTAATTATAACTAGACGAGACCTCTGTAGGCCTACAGGAATGTGTTCGCGACAGTTAATATCTGTCTTCTAATGACGACACTAACCCTAACCCTGACCCTAACCGACCTCACGACTTCAAGTTTTATAGTCCATATCGGTTATGTTGAGGTTATGCCTCGTTGTTACGCGCCGTGAGGGTCGGTTAGGGTCAGGGTTAGGGTTAGTGTCGTCCATTTCTAATGACGAAAAGTTCAGGTTTATGACGTAATAGATAAGCTCTGACGTAACAAAGAATTAAAATGCGTAGAATATGAAGAATTTTAAATGAGATAATATATGAAGAATTTTGGGGGTCGTAAAACCGACAAGTAGCGCGGCCGCCCCCGGGCGCAGGACAGGGGGCGCAAAATTAGGTCTGAAAATTTTGTGTGTGTGAAAGAAATCAGGTAAAAAATAGAAAAATAGTTTAAAAGTAACTTTTGTACGTGAGTCTTTGCACTTGAGGGGGAGGGTATTTCTGTCTGTGCATGTGTCTGTGCTGACTGCAGTGTGCACGCATGCACGTGGAATACTACAATTCGTGTGGCTATTATGCCAGTGTATACGCTTAAGGACACAGTCGGTTATTTGGATGTCATCGGCTGAATCTGGTGCACCAGAATTGAAGAATTGGAAGAAGAGTTCGAAGAAGAATTGGAAGAATTGGAAGAATTGGAAGAAGAGAAAGAGGAATGGAAAAAGCAGAAGCAGCAGTATAAGAAGAGGAAAAGAAGCAGACAGAAGACAGACAGACAGACAGACAGACAGACAGACAGACAGACAGACAGACGACAGACAGACAGACAGACAGACAGACAGAACTTTGCGGATGTATACGAACAGCCGGAACAGGAGAACAGAACTTCTTTGCTGCACTTCACCCGACAAAGGCATGGAAACACACAGGCAAATATAGCCACACGGACATACAGTATGCTGCACACTTACACAGGGACAGACAGACACGAATTAGTTTCAATATTGAATCAGCTCTTCAATATCATCGACGTAATTTCGAAACTGATGTTCGGCTGTTAGCACCAGCATCAGTATCTTCCCTCTGCCACCACAGCATCTTCTTCATCCTCATCCTCCATCTCTGCCTCCGCAGCCCTAGGGCGTGGCATTTCGATTTCGTCTCTGATTACGAGGCAGAGGCGTCAAAAGACATTGGACATCTAATGCACCGTCGCTTCAGAAACGGATTGCAATTAAGCCTAGTCAAGCGAATTATCACCAGAGAGAGAAGGAGAGGGAGAGGGAGAGGGAGACGGAGACGGAGACGGAGACGGAGACGGAGACGGAGACGGAGACGGCAGAGGCAGAGGGAGAGGCAGAGGCAGAGGGAGAGAGGAGAGAGGGAGAGACAGACAGAGAGAGAAACCGAGAGAGAGAGACAGAGACAGAGACAGAGACAGAGAGATACAGAGAAAGAGAGAGACAGACAGAGACAGAGACAGAGACAGAGAGAGACAGAGAGAGGGACAGAGAGAGATAGACAGGCAGACAGACAGAAAGAAAGACAGACAGACATACATACAAATAAACATACATACATGCACACATGCATACATACATACGCACGTACATACACACAGACACACAGAAAGACAGATGTAGACAGACAGACAAACAGACAGACAATTATAAACATAGAGAGACAGACAGACAGACAGACAGAGACATAATCAGACAGGGACAGAGAGGAAGGGTCGGAGACAGAGATAGACACAGACAGAGTGGCAGAGACAGAGAGTGTGACAGACAGACAGAGACAAAGAGAATGAAGGAGAGACAGACACAGACACACTTAAACTTCGATCATGAAGCGTCATCGAACTATACTTCTTTCTACCAGAAAAAGGTGTGCTATATTGGTCGGCCTTCTGGAGTGTCACTTTAAAGTTTAAACGTGATGGTTCAAATGTCCCTCTGCTCAGATTTTCCGATTCTGCTCCATTTGCGTCACCTAGCGAACTGGAAAAGAAGTTAGGCTATTTCATTTCTAAAGTTTATGCAAGTGATTAACCACTATTGGCCTCAAAGTTTCATAAGCGGGTCAAATTTGTAAACGCTGACGGGTTTCAAAAGAAACAGAGCGGATATAGGATAACTTCGGATATACTATTCGGATATACTACTTAATGTGAAATCGAGAGAATAAAATTCTGTGAATTTCTACAGCGTTTTGTGTAATGATGTTAGGCCTAACAGAAGCAGGTTTTTATAGACAAACAGTGGACGTGTCCCGCTGCGCATTTATGCTTTGTATGCCGCAGCTATAATGAGTACATTGACCGCACACTGAAGGTGGAAAGATGAGACGGAAGGGAGAGGACTGGCCATTCGTCGTCATATGCCGAGGCTAAGAAAATGAAGTAGCTAACACTTCATATCCATGGTTGCCTCTCAGGATAGCTCAAAGTACTGCTCTTCTTCTGAAATAGGCCTGTATACGTTTCTCAGCTACCCGACATAAGTCCTGCGATTTGGTATTGGCGTGAGCTGCGGGTGGGTATAAATGAAAGGTCATTCGACGCGATGACATCGTGCACATGTCTAGGATGCTGGGGTTAGTCCACATCCGTCTCAATGGCCTAACCAGAGGCGAAAATCTATACATAAATTTGGGTGGGACAGATTCTACGAGGGCCGGATTTTTTTTTTTGGGGGGCAGAAGGGCTTAAGTCAAAACTTTTGGGGACAGTCCCCTCTGTCCCCCATGATTAACACCACTGGGCCTAACAACGGAAAGTGAAAACCCCACGTTCTACTCTGGGATATGGGGTTTTACTTTAGTAAAATCAAGTAAATGTAGGCTAAATGAAGGCGCATTTCTATAGCTACCGTATGGGTCATCGACCCCACTCATTTTTAGAAGAATTGATCGGGTGAGATCTTTCACCATGCACCGTTGATGCGCAAACCCCAATTGAGTTATCATTTTAGGAGTCCAGGTTAGACCCAGAGTGCCAGGACCGACCTGGGAGATAGCCTGCTGCTGTGTAGGCCCTACATGTATCTCTCAAGGGCGATAAATAAATTGTATTAGTCATTGAAAATTTATATGGCGCCACTGCTAGGGAGAATCATCCGGCGCTCAAATAAATACCCACAAAATCCCTTTGCATACATGGAGACGGATCAATTGCCCGACCTAATTTCATCGTTCGGGTTTCACCGCCTTTGCCCGGTGACCCGTCGGGCGACCAACCGACCGATGGACGGCGGCTGTTTGGGGAAGACCTTCACGGACAAATTTCCACAACAGGCGTTCAAGTAAACGGTAGGGAGCGCTTAGGGCAACGGGCACTGTGTGACAGATATGAAGGGTGAGGAAGAAAAGAACGAAGATATCGAAGGAAAGGAAGAACAAAGGTAGGAAGGATTAGATTACATGTAGATTATATTGGATTGGATTAGAGTAGATTAGTTTAGATTAGATTAGATTGGATTAAATGAGGAGCGAGCCCAGATGCAACGTTGAGAATGAAAACATTAATAATGTGCAGAAGCAGCTTTGAAAGAATTTAATAAACCATCGAAGGACAAAAGAAATTTAGAAGTTTCAGATGCTGAACGATTTCCATTGTCTTTAGACTAAAGCGTCATCTTCAGTCTTCAGATAAGATAATATAGAAATATTCTTATATAAACAGTGCCTTACAGATTAATGAATGAATCAATTAATAGATAAATTAAAACACCAAACATTCCATTGCCACTTCAGTTTGTAACTAGAACTGAAGATTGTTATGACAAAAATAAATCAATGAATACATAAGTTTTCTCTGAATTGTCAATTACTCGCTAAGAATGTTGTAATAACGCGATTTCTGCTCAGAAGAGTAAAGCAAGAAATTTAAAACTGGAAACGGGGAATTTTTCGAATCAGATCTTCAAAGATTATGTTAGCTGTGATGAAACACAGGTTGCTTGTTAACCTGTAAGAATTAATATTTGGGCCCTTTGACTTTATATTTCTGAGGTGGTTTCGGTTTTGGTTTTCCTTTGGGCACCTTGGGCTTGGGCAACGGACGTGGAGTTTTTTCTTTTTCGTGAGAACTTTCTTCCGATGAACGATATGTAGGAATTTCTTTTGGCGGAGCTGGTGCATATGTAGCTGGTACTTCTTTGGGTGGTGCTGGTGTAATTGGTGCTGCTGTAGTTGTAGTTGTAGTTGTAGTTGGTGCTTTTGTAGTTGTAGTTGTAGTTGTAGTTGTAGTTGGTGCTTCTGTAGTTGTAGTTGTAGTTGGTGCTTCTGTAGTTGTAGTTGTAGTTGTAGTTGGTGCTTCTGTAGCTGGAGGGTCTGTAGCTGGCGGATCTAGAGGTGGTGGATCTGTAAATCCTGGCCGTCCGTCTACATAAGTTCCTGAACCAGAAGCAAAGTGATGACAAATAATCGTTATAATAATGAGGACACTAAGGGGAGCAAAGGACTTGACAAATGACAGAGGACAATGGAGGTCATTTATTCGTATATATCGCCGTCAAATGACTGGCGTCAGGAACTGATGCTGCAGCTGCTGCTGATGATGATTATGATGATGAATATTAATAGGTAATAATAAAGACAATAAAAAATTATAATTATTGTTATTCAAGAGAATAAGAGCTCAAGCACCTAGCTTCCATTGCCAGATTCTGCTTGCAATGGTATTCCCGAATAAAATCATCTGGCGCTCTACGATTGAGCTGAAAACTGCACTATTATAGCGCTATGCAATACGATTAATATTCATGCTACCAGTGCTTGGTTTTGGTGCGCCATCCGTTGATGCCTTGTGCATTGGACACAGGCGCTATAGAAGTCACTAATTACAACTTTTATAGTGAGACGTTTGACTTTGTTTATCTCCTCATTGTGCAAGTTTCTGTTCAGGGCTGTCGTTTGTCAGTGGTTTGAATTATCTGACAAACGAAGGTAAAATAAGAATATTCTGTAATGTACAGTGCTTTACAGATCTATTTAAATGAATCAATTAATAGATTAACTAAACAGTACCAAAATATACTATATAAACAAAAATATACAAAATAATTATGCGTGCAGGCATCCATTGTCCACGGCAGAGGCCCTATGTAAAAAAAATGCTCGACACTTTCGATACGCAGTGTCCGAGAAGGAGGAATTTCGGATCCCTACTCGGACCATGCGAGTATAATGTCATGATCAGCAGCAGAACAGCGATGGTCTGTGCTATGTCATCTGAAGACGCACAGGGGATCCGGACAATTCCCCCTGGACATTTCCCCCGGATGTTTCTTCCTGGACGTTTCCCCCGGCATCTCCCCCTAGCTTTTTCTCCCCGGGCGTTTCAATAGGATAAAACACCCCGGATATTTCCCCCAAAATGTCCACAAGAGGTCAACAGTTTCTATGTTAATAAAGCAACAGATTGGGTAGTGTATATATTCAGTCGTAGTGCTTGGATTTATTGTACATATACAATATTTTAATGCTCTGAGTCTTAATTAATTACTGTTCACTCACTTTGATGCTTAAAGTAAATGTTTAATAAAGTTTAGATATTTACTCATTCTGTAAACAGCTTTCTAGAAAGACTTAGTCAAGTATCGCTTCCATTAATGTTGCTGAAGTTCTCAAAGCCTTAACAAATATATCAGGGATAGAATAGTTTTGAATCTGGTAAGAGCCACATATTCATATAATCGAATAACGTCCAATGTATACCGTTTGACTAACTCTGTGTTTCGATCAAATTCGAAATTTCTACTGGGTGTCGTGGCACCAAAGGGCGCCGTGAACCTGCTCAAGGTTGGATGTCAGAAAGTATACGAACCATAACATTATTTTGTGCAGCTTTTTATGTAAAAAATGTTTTAAAATTTATCACTTTGTATATAGTAGCATAGGCTTATAAATAGTTTTTTAAACTCAAGTAGTGTAGAAATAGTCACAACCTGCATGTTTAATACAAGAAAGTTTCTTAGCAGTAAAATAAGGAACCAACTTGAAGAAAAATAGTTGAAATTAAGGTCAAAGGTCGATCTGCCGTTAGTAAATGTGCCACGCACTGAAAAAGGTTGGGAATAACTGCCCTAATTAATCTACCAGTACTTTATAAAATACATCTTACTCTTCCTGTTACGTCGGCGAGTGCAGTACGGCGCCCTATATATGGCGCCCCGCTCGGGCCATCTGGTAATTGTACTGCAGAAAGAACTTTGAGCAGATTGAAAATAATAAAAAAAATTACTTGCGATCCACCATAACATATGAATGCCACTTTAAAACAGTTTTATATAGGATATAATATATACTAGTGGTCTACTAAAATAATTGCCCATTTGTCATTATTTCAAATATACTATCATTTAAAGTTAATTACTATATTTACTCTGGGTTATCCCGTAGTTTAGGTTGGTAAATTATTTGAATGTCTTCAATGCCGTACTTCACGTTGGAAAGTAAGCAGTCTACCTATGTCCATGATAACTATAATCAATCCCGCTTTCATTTCATCGTAAACTTTTTTAATCAATCCAGCTTCCATTTTGTGAAAAAAATTATCCAACTTCTATTTAACCAACAAAATATTTTTCATCAATGGAACTTTTATTTAAGCAAGGAACTATTCTAATGGGTCCAGCTTCTACGTAAGGCAACAATTATTTTCATCATTCCAGCTTCTATTCCATCAAAAACTTAGTTTCATCAATCCAACTTCTATTTACGGTAAAAATTATTTCGATCAATCCAACTTCTATTTAAAGACAGAAATGGTTTCATCAATCCCACTTCGAGTTAGTGAAACAATTTTTTCCTTAATCTAGCTTCCATTTTAATTTGACGATATAAAATAATTTACCAACCTAAACTACGGGTTTACCTTTACTCTGGAACGTGGTGCTCTCAAATAGAACCCTTGCCCCCACACAAGCAATCATTGATCCGCCACTGTTCTCGACCCCTGCTTCTTTTATTGACAAATCGGACTCTGGTCTTAGTTTTTTATAACCCACAGTGTATACGCACTTCAAATAAAATTAGAATTATGCCGAACCTGTAAACACTGCCAGAAGACAGAGCAGCAACGGAAGTTTTCGAATCATCGTCTCGTCTCAGTGGCTCCCTCTGTCTCGAAAGGCGTCTTCTCTTCGTAGATATTTCGTCTGTAGCGCTCTGTAGTTCGTCTTCAGCTCGATTTCATCAGACAAGGTCCCACGCAACGGTGGACTATTTATTCCTACTAATGACGTCAGTAGTTTTCGAAGAAAGTCCAAACGGTTTGAACATCTGGCACCAAATTCAGAAAACGCGTGACTTTCGTCAGATAGACAAACTATTAAGCGAGCATAAAACTTTTGATCCTCATGTAATCTTTTTTCACAATCAGCTCTATAGAAAAACAGTTATTTTTGTCACGCGCGCCCGGCTCTATAAAAAATCCTACTCATCTGAAAACCCGTAGGCCTATACACTGCGAAATATGCACACGAATAAAAAAAATCTTCTTGCCTTTTCAGTTGTTGGTCTTGGCATGCATAACAGGCACGAAGGCATGCATCCAGCATTGGAAATCAACTTATTATAATCTGCGGCTTGGTTATAAAAATTGGAAAATAAAACTTTATTACATGCCCCACTCATTTTGAAGGTACACGCAGGAGAATAAACCACAGGTAGACAGTTCGACCTTATCTTGAATCTAGTACACACTGGTAAATATGCACGATGTCGCACGTGAATACACACGGTCCACGTAGGCTTTCATTTTTTTAGTTAGCAAGTAACTTGGTCCAGTAATTAAAAGCGTGAATGCTGTTGGCCTTCCTTTTGGGTTAGACACAATAGTAATCTGAGTAATAGTAGTTGAAGTATAGTGGAGCAGTAGCAGTACTAGTAGTAGCACTTGTCAGAGAATTAGGCTAGCAGTAGTAATAGTAGTAGTGGAGTAGTAGTAGTGATGGTGATGGAAGTAGTACTGGTAGTAGTGGTAATGGCAGTAGTAGTAGTAGTAGTAGTAGTAGCAGCAGCAGCAGCAGCAGCAGCAGCAGCAGCAGCAGCAGTAGTAGTAGTAGTAGAGTAGTAGTAGTAGCAGCAGCAGCAGCAGCAGCAGCAGCAGCAGCAGTAGTTAGTAGTAGTAGTAGTAGTAGTAATAGTAGTAATAGTAGTAGTAGTAGTGGTGGTGGTAGTAGTAGTAGTGGTGGTGGTAGTGGTAGTGGTAGTGGAAGTAGTAGTAGTAGTAGTAGTAATGGTAGTAGTAGTAGTAGTAGTAGTATAGTAGTAGTAGTAGTAGTAGTAGTAGTAGTAGTAGTAGTAGTAGTAGTAGTAGTAGCAGCAGCAGCAGCAGCAGCAGCAGCAGCAGCAGCAGCAGCAGTAGAAGTAGCAGTAGCAGTAGCAGTAGCAGTAGTAGTAGTATAGTAATAGTAGTAGCAATAGTAGCAGCAGTAGTATTAGGAGAATAGTATACCTAATAGTTATAAATTGCAATACAACAGCAATGAAGTGTGCATCTCCAACATTTCTCACGGCCAAACCTGCAGGTGGTTGATACCATTCCAGTCTCCATAACCTTTGACTTTTGCATTAGGGCAGCAGAGACGAAGAACTGATGTTGCTATAGTAAGGAGACGATCCTCATGGAAAATCAACAACAGGTCCGACGGCCTTCTACGAGGTTTGGTGAATGTTCCGTCTCTGTCATTGCGTGGAAAAATCTGCCCGACCATGGGAAGAATGCGCCATCTCTGGAGACATTCAAATCACAGCTCAAGACTTATCCTTTTGAAGAATCATATGACTGTCATTGATTTTTACACTCATGTACACCGTCCCTTACTACAACGGCACTATATATTTCTACTTGCATGGACTGCCGAGCACTGCGCCCCTCTGTCCACGGTGACCTGGCGGTCCCATTCGTCCGCTCTGCAACAATGCAGAGCCGTTCCTTCTCTGTGGCTGGTCCAACAACCTGGAACGGGCTAACATTAGATTTACGACACCTTCCAAACTGTTCTCAGTTTCACCAACTGTCGAAGACTGCATTTTTCCGTATGGCCTGGGTCGGGAGCGCCTCTGAGTAGGGATCTTGAAGGGCGCTATATAAATTTTGATTGATTGATTGATATATATCGTTTTATTGTTATTACTATTATTGGTTTTTACCCTAGGTCAAGAGAATCCCTAAGGATAATTATTATTAGTAGTATATTATTATGTATGTATGAGCACTTGTTGTAGCGCCCCTTCAAGATTTCTACTCAGAGGCGCTCCCGACTACAGCGCGGACACTGAATCGGAGTTTCACGCCGAAGCGCATGAGCAATGGGGACTCTGTGAGCAGTTCCTTTAAGCGGCGATAGGCGTCGCCAGTATGTGATGTGGTCAAACTTTAGACAACTTTAGCGTAAATAAACCATAGACATCATATATTAAATGTAAGATGTCTATGAAATAAACCTACCGCACAACAGAGCACACATTTTACCTAGAGTAGCCAAACTATATCCCATCCTGGCGCCACCTATAGCAGCCATTTTTACAGAGTCCCCCATTGCGAGTGAAGGACTTGCCCAGGGTCCCTACGTGGCGGCATGAGGTGGATTCGAACCCGCAACCCTCCGGCTACAAGGCACCAAACATACCCCTACACCACCGTGCCCTATTATTATTATTATTATTATTATTATTATTATTATTATTATTATTATTATTATTATTATTATTATTATTATTATTATTATTATTATTATTATTATTATTAATATAATAGAACGCCCTTTCAAGAAGCCAGCCTAGTAATGATAATATCAATATTATCTTTACTCTTATTGCTATTATTATTATTATTGTTATTATTATTATTATTACTATTATTATTATTATTATTATTATTATTTTTTTTTCTTTCTACCCGAGGTAGTTCTAATCCCTCAGGCCGCTAAAAAAATGTCCGGAGACAATAAGATGGACGTCTGGAACGGCATTCACTCGACAAGTTCTGGTTGGGCAAAAGTGCCACGGAAGGCCACGGCATTAAAGCGTTGGATGGTGATTGCTAAGCGTTGGAAGAGATAACAAGTTTCTTTGGAGTCTCCGGTAAGTAGAGTAAGGCGTTTTCCCAATTCTTTGATGAAATCCCGAGCATTATTATTGATGGGGCCCAAGGTCTCGAAGGCCAGCGGCATAAACAAATGGGATGCGGGGAGTTGGCTGTATTTGGCGTTATTATTATTATTATTATTATTATTATTATTATTATTATTATTATTATTATTATTATTATTATTATTATTATTATTATTATTATTATCATTATTATTATTAGGCCCTACTATTATTATTACTATTATTATTATTATTACTATTATTATTATTATTATTATTATTATTATTATTATTATTATTAAATGTATTTCTTCATAACGCCAACAAACCCATATGCACACTATTAAAATTAACTGTTTTAAATATGTTTGTAAGCTGTCATTCAGTCCCGTGCTACTGTTGTTACAATCCGAGGAGCCTAAAACAGACAGAGGTTCCATTCTGTAGTATAAATATGCTGCTATCTCACAATCACACCAGTTCGTTCCTGTTGCAGTCGAAACTGCAGGAAGCTGGCACACAGAGTCACTGCAGTTTGTTCAAGAACTAGGAGGCAGGATCTTTGTAGCGACCGGCGATCAACGTGAGACCATTCATCTACTACACCGCCTATCACTAACCCCACAGATTGGAAATTCTCTGAATGTCGGCTTATTATTATTATTATTATTATTATTATTATTATTATTATTATTATTATTATTATTATTATTATTATTATTATTATTATTATTATTATTATTATTATTATAATTATTATTATTATTATTGTTATTATTGTTATTATTATTATTGTTATTATACAGTTATTATTATTATTATTATTATTATTATTATTATTATTATTATTATTATTATTATTATTATTATTATTATTATTATTATTATTATTATTATTATTATTATTATTATTATTATTATTATTATTATTATTATTATTATTATTATTATTATTATTATTATTATTATTATTGTTGTAATTTTTCTTGCCCGAGGTATTAATGATCCCTCAGGCGATCTAAACAATATCCGGAGATGTTACTGATGGTGGTCTGAAACGGCAACTCACTCGGTTATAATTATTATTATTATTGTTACAGTTGTTATTGTTATTCTAGTAGTAACAGTAGTAGTGGAGTAGTAGTAGTATTAATTAAAATAGTGTTATTGATATTGTTATTGTTGAACGCCTCTGAGTAGATATCTTGAAGAGGCGATATATCAAGTTTCTGTGATGGATTGATAGATTGATTAATATTATTGTTGTTTGCATTATTGCTGTTATTGTTATTGTTGTTTCATCATCATCATCATCATCATCATCATCATCATCATCATCATCATCATCATCATCATCATCATCATCATCATCATCATCATCATCATCATCATCATCATCATCATCATCATCATCATCATCATCATCATCATCATCATCATCATCATCATCATCATCATCATCATCATCATCATCATCATCATCATCATCATCATCATCATCATCATCATCATCATCATCATCATCATCATCATCATCATCATCATCATCATCATGCTGCGACTTTCAATAATAATAATAAAATAATTATATTCTTGAATGAAGGGCTTTACAAACGCACTGTACATGTACATGTTATGGCAGTTAAGCGATTCACAAGTGCACAAATCACAGAAGACGTAAATCAAGAAATTTGAAGCCATGCAAGGCGCAAGCTCATTGTACTTTTGATGCCACCTTGGGAATGAAGGCATGAGCTAAACCCAGGGGCCTTACGGGAATCGAACCGGGTCCGTGAAAACATCATTCCAGAGTGATAGGGAGATATAATTTCTCACATGTCCCCAAGCCACTGTGGAAAATTCAGAAGCTTCTTTCAAGCAATATTTGACTACAAGCTTAAATTGATTACAAATCCGAAAGACATAAACGTGACCAGCGGAGGCCTTTCTGCACGGCACGAAAGTCTAAAAATTTAATACAAGTATTTTTGATCCGGAAAATCATTGTCCGTAATTGAGTCCAATGTATTTTTTGGCAGTAAATAAATAATAATGCTGCAAAAAATACATAGGGCTGAATTACGGACAAGACTAGTGAATATGATTCACCTTCACCCTGGGCAAGTCCTTCACTCGCAATAATTGCTCATGCGCTTCGGCGTGAAACTCCGATTCAGTGTCCACACTGTAGTCGGTTACGCGCCTCTGAGTCGAAATCTTGAAGGGGCGCTATAACAAGTGCTCATACATACATACATACATACATACATACATACATACATACATACATACATACATACATACATACATACATACATACATACATACATACATACATACATACATACATACATACATACATACATACATACATACATACATACATGCATACCTTCATGCGGCCATTATTCGCTTTCATCCTGGCGATTAGTGTAGAAACAAAAGAGGATACAAAGTCATACACACATACATACTCACATACACACACTACACACACATGCATACATACACACATGCACGCATACATGCATACATTGATACATACACGAATACACACAAAGGCACAAACCTATTCACCTATACTCATCACATTGCAACACTACACACACACCTACATACTTACACACCTGTACACAACACATAAATATATATTTATATATATATGGACACACATACACACATATATATTCATTCATTCCGAAAATTTATATAGCGCCCCTTCAAGGAACCTACTCAGAGGCGCTCCCAGCCCAGCCACGGCTAAACAGAGAAGACTTTAGAAGGCGGCTGAAAGCATGCAGGCATATTGCTGCGAGGCATCAAGCGCAGCTCAAGTGGAAGCCTATTCCAGGTTGATGGCCGCCCAACAATCGAGAAGGCTCGGCGCTGCTTGAGACATAAACGGGCCCGGGGGACAAGGAGCTCTCCCTTGGCAGAGGAACGCAGAGCCCGACGGGGGGGGGGCTAGGTCAGAGACAGGACGACAGAGGTCAGAAAGGTATGATGGAGCACAACCAGCAAGGCACAGCCAAACTAGGGCTGCTATCCTGTAAGAGATGCGCTGCGAGGCAGGATGCCAGTGCAAAACATCGCGCATGTAAGCAGAGACTGAGGCGTATTTTGGAATACGACCAATAAGTCGGGCAGCTGAGCGTAGGACCCGGTCAAGACGGCTATTAAGCCAGAAGGGAGACCAGCGAGAATCGAGCTACACTGATCAACTCTGCTGGTAACAAAGGCATGAACAAGGACAACGGCAGCATCATGAGAGAGAGAGAGAGCGGAGCACAACACGCAGCTGGCGGAGTTGGTAGTAACAGCTTCGCGTAAGCAAGTTAACATGTTGCGACTTGCGAGAGGCTAAGCTCTTGGTCGAGCATCGCCCCAAGGTCACGTACAGCATATATGCATACATGTATGCACAAAAACACCCGCGTACACATACTACACACACGTTTGTTTTTATGTACACTCACGCGTGCGTGAAGGCCTATATTGATGTGTCTGCTGTATATATACGGCGGTAATGAATGTATGTGTTTGCGCTCTGCGTGCGTCTGCGTATATGCGCGTGTGTGCGTATGCGTGTGTGTCTGTGTCTGTATGTATGTTTGTGTAGAGTGAATGCCTGGAAGTATTTTCAGTTTTTCATTTCCGTTTTGTTTAATTCTTATCGAAAACTTAACTTCTTTTGTTCTTACGTTCTTCGCCAGAAAGCGAAAACGTCATTCCACACATACATGTAGCATGCTTTTACTAGATTCTAGTATTTGTGCTTTTACCAAGGCTTTTCAAGATTCTAATGTTTCCATTTTACTGTCGTATTTCCTTCATATCTCGCCTATATTTGAAGAGCTAAACAAGTGAATAAGGACACAATGTTAATCAGAATAGAAATTATCTCCCGACCGAAACTCTGCACTACAGTAAAGGTTTCTTGCAGGAAACTGAAACCGGTTACATCAGACTGAGCATTGGCATCGCAATCTAGATGAAGAATTCTCCGGATGTCGTGATTCCTTGTGAGTCGTCCGGATTGACCTCGTATAGACGTGTGTGACACAGACTTTCGGTTGTTGATCATCCCGTGTGAAGGCCGCATTGTCAAAGGCGCCATCGTCCTCTGTGGGAGCCAGTCCATTCGTCACGCGGAAGACGCTGTCCCTGAGGCTGGCCTGCAACATCGACAGGACCCTAGCTCTGTCCTCCTCCGAAAGTCTTCTAGGTTCAAGGTGTCCTGGAGGATGATGAGGTCTCAGTTCAAACTTGGGTCCTCGCTGTGGGAAAACAGCAGACGCAAATTCGCATTTTCTGGAGAACCGTTTGGAGTTCTGACCGAGGCGTGGCACCATTCCGACCTTCGTGGTCTTCACGTTCGACGTCTCTCCTACGTTTATCAACTCCAAGAAATCACCGTTAACACCTTTCCAACATAATTTATTCGACGAGACTCCTAAAGTCGAGTACACGTCTTTGAGGCTTTTAAATGGGCCTATAAGTGTAGGCCTGCAATAGAAAGGCCACGTATATATATTTAAACTCTCAGGTTTTCTTTTCTCGACCTTGGTATATATGCCCTGGCGTTGTGTTTGCGTCGGCAGAACATTGCCAGCGATCTTACGTCGGAAACACAGAAACCGCAACTTCCGCTCAAATCTCTGAGCTAACTGATTTCCGGAGTCTTCCGTCGCTCCCGATGTGTCTCTCTGTCTGACTCTCTGTCTGTCTGCTGCGGTCTGTCTGTCTGTGTGTATGTGTATCTATCCGTCTATCCGTCAGTTTTCCTGTTTGTTTGTCTGCCTGTGTCTGTCTGTATGTTTGTCTGTGTGTAATCGTCCCACTTCATAGTTGATTTATGCAACAGGTAAGTCTGTCCATCTCTATGTTTGTGTGCTTATCTGTGTGTTTGTCCGTTTATCTGTGTGTCTGTCCGTCTGTCTATCTATGTGTCTATTCTGCTGTCTGCTTGTCTGTGTGTTTATCCATGTGTCTGTACTCTGTATGTGTGTATCTGTGTCTCTATCCGTCTGTCTGTGCGTCTGTCCGTTTGTCTGTCTGTCTGTCTGTTTGCCTGTGTGTCTGTTCGTCCTTCCGTCTGTTGTGTGACTGTGTGAGCTCGTCTGCTGTGCCACTGTATCCAATGGACAGTCGATCACAGATCGCCAATGGATCCAATTGATCGATGACAAAAATGGATCGACTGCTTATAATATGCGACTCATGGTAAATGCAAATGAAGAAGGAGAGGAGGAGAGTCAAACTGACAGCGTAAATCTTATACCTGTCATTGTCTTGCATGATATGTGGACTAGGAGACACAGATACAGACAAACAGACGTAGAGAGATACAGAGAGAAACCTGAAGTAGAGAGACAGAATCATAAAGAGATGGATACAGAGACAAAAAGAGAAAGAGAGTGCTATTGGGAGGGAGAGACAGAGGATAAAAGATTGACACAGACAGATATACAGACAGACGAACAGACATACAGACAGACATACAGCGACAAATACACATACAGACAGAGACGGAAACACCGAGAGACAGACTGACAAACACAGAGACAGAGACAGAGACAGAGACAGAGACAGGCAGAGAGAGTTTAGTGTGCTCTGTATCAACCTCGTTTAATAATAAGCTGAGTGACCAGACAGTAGAGGTCTGCGGGTAGAGCATTTTTGCTACCCGACCCGTACCCGTAACACTGGACCGCTACCCGTACCCGTACCCGACCCGTAGTCAAAATTACTACCCAACCCGACCCGTACCCGCGGGTATACCCGTACCCGCACCGTACAGGCCACGTAATTAATAGGCATTCCCATAATCCGAGCCCCAACAGTCCAATAGTCTCACACAGCATGTAACAGTAATAATAATAGTCTGATGGTGATGATCACAGTAATAATAATAATAATAATAATAATAATAATAATAATAATAATAATAATAATAATAATAATAATAATAATAATAATAATAATAATAACAACAACAATGATCACAATAATAATAGTAATAGTAATAATCATCATAATAATCTTAAACATAATCATAATGAGAATCATGATGATGACAGTGACATGGATAATCGTGCTGCCCAACTGAATTTCTTAATGTTCGGAGTTTGGCTCTTCAGATTTATGGCCCAAAATGAAAGGATTTACCAATATTGGTGCAACATAAGAGGGTTATAGTAACACCTGATGCAACTATGTCATCCACCATAATTTGATGCCAGAAAAACTCAGAATTAACACTATTATCGTCGAACTTTCAAACTTCCACGGCCGATTACAAAAGGGTAGAGATGTGACGTTAAGTACCGACAGATATAGCCTATAGTAAGTCTGACTCATGTGCACCATTAGATGTAACCCCAAAACTTCAGTTCGGTACGGGTAAAACCGGGTATACCCGTACCCGTAAAGCTCCTACCCGTACCCGACCCGACCCGTAAAATGTCTACCCGACCCGTACCCGACCCGCGGGTACGGGTTGGGTACGGGTAAGCCCGCGGGTACGGGTATACCCGCAGACCCCTACCAGACAGGTGGTATAATGCCATGGAAAGTCACCTGCGTAATGCTTACTCACTTTCTATACTTAATAATCTGCCTGTCAGCATGTTCTGTCTGTATACATGTCTATCTGTGTCACTGTGTGCATACATATAAATATATGTATATATAAATATACATATACATGTATATATGTCTGTATATCTGCTGAAGTCGGCTGGTCTTTTGCCATGATATGACCCTGAGCAATGGACATGTTTTACAGGCCAATGATGATGTCATGTTTGCATTCTGACTAATATAAACAAGATAATGCATAATGCATTTATGTACGTGTGTATCTATAGCACTCACACAACACACCAAGCAAGCGGACACACACACACGCACACACGCGCACACAGACGGGCGCGCGCACATACACATTAGAAGTCTGCGGGTAGAGCATTTTTGCTACCCGACCCGTACCCGTAACACAGGACCGTTACCCGTACCCGTACCCGACCCGTACTCGAAATTACTACCCAACCCGACTCGTACCCGCGGGTATACCCGTACCCGTAACGTACCCGCCACGTAATTAATAGGACTTCCTATCCAAGTCCCTACCAGTCCAATGGTCTTACAAAGCATGTGGTAGTAATAATAATGGTCTGACGATCAGTGATGATCAGCATGATAATAATAATAATAATAATAATAATAATAATAATAATGATAATAATAATAATAATAATAATAATAATAATAATAATAATAATAATAATAATAATAATAACTTGTTTTGTGGGCTCCCGCAGGAGACAGCACAGCACGCCTCTTTCAGCGTCTTTCAATTTGCACACAACGGTTCAATAATGTTGCTTTTCATTGCACGTTTGCACATTTGACTGGTGAAGCTGACCTTTAACTCCTGAACGACAAAACTCTTCGGATAGTTTCTTAGAGCCTGGGGGATTACACTCACCTCGAACGATTTAAAAATATAATAATAATAACTTTTATGCAGCCAGCCATAACACGGCAGTTTGCAACAAAATACCGCTAGTTGAATAGTTTAGGTATTTCTCAGAGGGGAAGGGGTGACAGACTTAGTGTTTCAACTACGCCTAGTCCCAACTACCGTAACTGCATCAACGTTTTTAAAAGAAAACACGGCTGCTGGACTGCCAGGCGCGGCGTCATCGACCTCTGACACTGGCTATCGGGACTGAAACTCAGATGAGACATATGTAAAAACCCTACGATCGGATTTTGCTAATGGAAACAAGCTATGTTGTAACTGTATATTGAGCGTCTATAAATGAATGTCAAGCTCACTAAGGCGCATGTACGTAGTTTAACACAAGGATAATATGGTACTTAGACAGGATACGCCAGTTATAGTAAGTCTCTGAAGGTGCAAGACTCACAATTACATGTAACCCCAAAACTTCAGTTCGTTACGGGTAAAACCGGGTATACCCGTACCCGTAATGCTCCTACCCGTACCCGACCCGACCCGACCCGTACCCGACCCGCGGGTACGGGTCGGGTACGGGTAAACCCGCGGGTACGGGTATACCCGCAGACCCCTAATACACATACAGTATTACTATTACACACACTTCTATATAATAATATTATATGTATTATATATAATAACATTTGCAAATCTCGTTCAATGAAAAGCAATCGCAATATTTCTAGACGAATTCGCCAGATGACGCCAGTGATATGCGCGACAATCGCCGAAAAGCCGACAACAACTGTCACCGATAGACACCGATACACAATCATACACACGCATACCAACACATATGCACAAACAAACATACATACAAATAGAGATACAGACAGAGAGCAGACGCGCTTCCATAAACAAGAATAGCAACAGCAGGTCCTTTAACTTGACCTCCGAGTCCGACTTCTGATGTCAATGTACCCTGACTTGACTTCACATATCTTCTACAGTGTCCGTGACTTGGATGTCACCCTTGATGCCACCCAGGGGCCTCTACCACCCCCACCAACCCCCGAAGTCCCTGGAGCAATTTGCTCCACACCCGCTTGCTTCCTCTCTCGGCAGCCACTGTAACTTTTTCTATAGGCTAGATAGGCGTTGAACAGATATGATTAGAGTAGAGTAGAGTAGAGTAGAGTAGAGTAGAGTAGAGTAGAGTAGAGTAGAGTAGAGTAGAGTACAGTACAGTAGAGTAGTGCAGAGTAGAGTAGAGTAGAGTAGAGTAGAGTAGAGTAGAGTAGAGTAGGTTAGGTTAGATTAGATTAGATTAGATTAGATTAGATTATGAGTGAACCCGGATGCAACGTTGAGAATGAAAACATTAATAATGTGCAGAATAAGCTTTGAAAAGATTTAATAAACCATCAAAGGACAAAAGAAACTTGGAAGTTTCAGATGCTGAACGATTTCCATTGTCTTTAGAGTATAAAGTGTCATTTTCAGATAAGATAATATAGGAATATTCTTAAATAAACAGTGCTTTACAGATTAATAAATGAATCAATTAATAGATAAATTAAAACACCAAACATTCCATTGCCACTTCCGTTTGTAACTAGAACTAAAGATTATTATGACATAAATAAATCAATGAATACATAAGTTTTCTCTTAATCGTCAATTACTCGCTAAGAATGTTGTAACAATGCGACATCTGCTCAGAAGAGTAAAGCAACAAATTTAAATCTGGAAACGGGGAATTTGTTGGAATAAGATCGTTAAGGATTATGTTAGCTGTGATGAAGCAAAGGTTGCTGGTTAACTTGTAAGAATTAATATTTGGTTCCTTTGTCGTAGTCTTTCTGAGATGGCTTCGAGCCTTCGATTCTCATTTTCCATTGGGGTAGTGCGGCGGACCTGGAATAAGACATATGCCAAAGAATTTGAATAGGCATCCATCATAACTTTTTGGCGGAACTTGTGGTCTTTGTGTAGCTGTAGTTGGAGCTTCTGGAGTTGGTGCTGGTGTAGTTGGAGCTTCTGTAGTTGATGCTGCCCTAGTTGGAGCTTCTCTAGTTGGTGGTGGTCTAGTTGGACCTTCAGTAGTTGGTGCTAATGTAGTTGGACCTTTTGTAGTTGGTGCTTCTGTACATGTAGTAGTATCTTCTGTAGTTGGAGCTTCTGTAGTTGGAGCTTCTGTAGTTAATGCTGGCCTAGTTGGAGCTTCTCTAGTTGGTGCACGCCATGGTGGTCTAGTTGGAACTTCTGTAATTGGTGCTGATATAGTTGGACCTT
>JACEVL010000035.1:1207772-1228418 GCA_020284085.1 Aporrectodea caliginosa
ACAAGTATAGGCCTGCAAAAGACAGGCCACGTATATTTAAACACGCAGGCTTTCTTTTCTCGACCTCGGTATATATGCCCTGGCATTGTGTTAGCGTCGCATAAACTGCAAGCGATCTTCCGTCGGCAGCACCGAATCCGCAACTTCCGCTCAAGTCTCTGAGCTAACTATGACTTCGGGAGTCTCCCGTTGCTCCCGAAGTCATAGTCATAGTCTGTCTGTTTGTGTTTCTGTCCGTCTTTCTGTTTGTCTGTGTATCTATCTGTGCGTCTGTTCGTCTGTCTGTCTGTTTGTCTGTTCATCAATCTGTGTGTCTGTCCGTCCTTCCGTTCTTCCGTCTGTCTGTCTGTTTGTCTGTCTGTTTGTTTATCCGCCTGTCCGTCCTTCCGTCTGTCTGTGTTGCTATGTGAGCTCGTCTGCTATGCAACTGTATCCAAATGACAGTCGATAATACCACTATTCTACCACTACCATGTATACCATTACCACTACCACATCGATGGACCCAATTAATCGAAGACAACAATGAGTCGACTGCATATAATATGCAAATGAAGAAGAGGAGGAGGAGCGTCGAACTGTCAACGTACATAGGTGTCGTTGTCTTGCAGAATATCTGGACAAGGAGACACAGATACGGACAAACAGACGTACAGAGAGAGAGAGAGAGAGAGAGAGAGAGAGAGAGAGAGAGAAACGGAAGTAGAGAGACAGAATCATAAAGAGATGGATACAGAGACAAAGAGAGAAAGAGAGTGCCATTGGCAGGGAGCGACAGAGGATAAAAGATTGATAAAAGATTGACAGAGACAGATAATTATACAGACAGAAGAACAGACAGGCACACAGACAGACAGACACAGAGAGACAAATAAACAGACAGACATACAAACAGAGACAGAGACACCGAGAGACAGACAGAATGACAGACACAGAGACAGAGACAGGCAGAGATAGTTTAGTCTGCTCCGTATCAACTTCGTTTAATAATCAGCTGAGTGACCAGGCAGGCAGGTGGTCTAATGGTATATGGAAAGTCACCTGCGTAATGCTTACTCACTTTCTATACGTAATAATCTGCCTGTCAGTATGTTCTGCCTGTATATATGTGTATCTGTGTGCATATATATATATATATTATATATATATATGCATATATAAATATATATATATATATAATTATATATATATGCATATATAAATATATATAATGTCTGTAACTCTGTATATCTGTTGAAGTCGGCTGGTCTTTTGCCAAGCTATGGCCCTGAGCAATGGACATTGGACATGTTTTACAGGCCACTGATGATGTCATGTTTGCATTCTGACTAATATAAACAAGATAATGCATAATGCATTTATGTACGTGTGTATCTATAGCACGCACACAACACACCGAAACACACACACACGGACACACACGCGCACACAGACGCACACACATACGCCGCACTATATATATATATATATGTATAATATAAATTATGTATTATATATAATAACATTTGCAAATCTCGTTCAATGGAAAGCAATCGAAATATTTCTAGACGAATTCGCCAGATGACGCCAGTGAGAGGCGCGACAACAACTGTCACCGATAGACACCGATACACAATAACACACACATATGCACAGACAGATGCACAGACAGACAGACAAACATACAAACAAATAGAGGATACAGAGCAGAGAGCAGACGCGCGTCCACAAACATGAATAGGAACGGCAGGTCCTTTAACCTGACCTCTGAGTCCGACTTCTGATGTCAATGTACCCTGAATTCACATTATCTTCCAGTGTCCGTGACTTGGATATGACTCTTGATGACACCCAGGGACATATATTCCCCCCTGAAGTCACTGCAGCAATCCCCCATTCCCGCTTCCTTCCTCTCCCTGCAGCCACTGTAACTTTCTGTAGATTATTGATAGGCGTTGAGCAGATATGATTAGAGTAGTGTAGTGTAGAGTATAGAGTAGAGTAGATAGTAGTAGACTAGAGTAGAGTATAGTAGAGTAGAGTAGACAGTAAAGTAGAGTAGTAGAGTAGAGTAGAGTAGAGTAGAGTACTGTAGAGTAGAGACTGTAGAGTAGAGTAGAGTAGATTAGTAGAGTAGAGTGCAGTAGAGTAGATTAGGTTAGGTTAGATTAGATTAGATTAGATTAGGAGTGAACCCGGATGCAACGTTGAGAATGAAAACATTAATAATGTGCAGAAGCAGCTTTGAAAGGATTTAATAAACCATCAAAGGACAAAAGAAACTTGGAAGTTTCAGATGCTGAACGATTTCCATTGTCTTTAGAGTAAAGTGTCATCTTCAGATAAGATAAGATAGGAATATTCTTAAATAAACAGTGCTTTACTGATTAATAAATGAATCAATTAATAGATAAATTAAAACACCAAACATTCCATTGCCACTTCCGTTTGTAACTAGAACTAAAGATTATTATGACATAAATAAATCAATGAATACATAAGTTTTCTCTAAATCGTCAAATACTCGCTAAGAATGTTGTAACAATGCGACATCTGCTCAGAAGAGTATAGCAAGAAATTTAAAACTGGAAACGGGGAAATTGTTCGAATAAGATCTTCAAAGATTATGTTAGCTGTGATGAAGCAAAGGTTGCTGGTTAACCTGTAAGAATTAATATTTTGTTCCTTTGTCGTAGTCTTTCTGAGAGGGCTTCGATTCTCATTTTCCATTGGGATAGTGCGGCGGACCTGGAATAATACATTTGCCAAATAATTTGAATAGGCATCCATCATAACCTCCTTCCGGTGAACCATATTTAGTAGTTCCTTTTGGCGGACCTTGTGTATTTGGTCTTGGTGTAGCTGGTGCTGGTGTTGTTGGAGCCTTTGTAGTTGGTGCTGGTGTAGTTGGTGCTGGTGTAGTTGGAGCTTTTGTAGTTGGTGCTGGTGTAGTTGGTGCTGGTGTAGTTGGAGCTTTTGTAGTTGGTGCTGGTGTAGTTGGTGCTGGTGTAGTTGGAGCTTTTGTAGTTGGTGCTGGTGTAGTTGGAGCTGGTGTAGCTGGAGGATCGGTAGCTGGTGGATCTGGAGCTGGTTCCGGTGAACATGTAGTTGCGTCTGGGGCTTCTGTAGTTGGAGCTTCTGTAGTTGTAGTTGGTGCCTGTGTAGTTGGAGCTTCTGGAGTTGGTGCTGGCGTATCTGGAGGTGGATCTGTAAATCCTGGTCGTCCGTCTACATAAATTCCTGAACCAGAAGCACAGTGATGACAAATAATCGTAATAATAATGAGAACATTTAAAGGAGCTATGGACTTGACAAAATTAATGACAGAGGACAATGGAGTTCATTTATTCGTACCCATCGCCGATCAAATGGCTGATGTCAGGAACGGATGATGATGATGATGATGATGATGATGATGATGATGATGATGATGATGATGATGATGATGATGATAATGGCAATGATGATGATGATGATGATGATGATGATGATTCTTGGTGATGATGATGATGATGATGATGACGATGATGATGATGATGATGATGATGATGATGATGATGATGATGATGATGATGAATATTCATGGGCAATTATAATAACAATAACAATTTTGATTATTATTCAAGAGAAAAGGTGATCAAGCACCTATAGTTTCCATTGCCAGATTCTGCTTCGTGTTCCCGGATAAAATCATCTGGCGCTCGACGATTGAGTTGAGCACTGAACTATAGCGCTATATAATATGATTAGTCTTCATTCTACCAGTGTTTCTATATTATGATCTTACGCTCTTATGATCTTCTGAATACTGACCTGATTATGGCTTGGTTTTGGTGCGCCATCGGTTGATGCCTTGTGTATTAGACACCGGCGCAATAGAAGTGGCTAATTACAACTCTAATAGTGAGACGTTTGACTACTTTGCTTATCTCTTTATTGTGCTTATTTCTGTTCATGACTGTGGTTTGTCAGTGGTTTGAATTATCTGACAAACGAATATAAAAATTTTATCTAATATTTTCTTATCTTATTTATCTATATTAAATTTTGTTTAATAAATATATTGTTTAATATGTATACAGTGCTTTACAGATTTATAAATGAATCAATTAATAGATTAACTAACAAGTACCAAAATATACTATATATAAAAAAATATACAAAATATGCGTGCAGGTATGCATGGTCCACGGCAGAGGTCCTATACAAGAAACACGACACTTATCGATAGGTGGCGTCTGATGAAGAGGATTTTCGGATCCCGACTCGGACCATGCGAGTACAATGTCATGATCAGCAGCTGCAGAACAGCGATCGTCTATGCCACCGTCTGAAGACGCACATGAGATCCGGACATTTCCCCTTCTGGACATTTTCCCTCGGACATTTCCCCCGGCATGGACATTTTCCCCCGTGGACATTTCCCCCTGGACCTTTCCCCGCGGGCGATTCTCCCTACTCGGCCACTCTCCTATAGTTTTCATCTGTCTCTCTGCCTTAATTGCAGTTTGATATATTATGGATGTCACATGAAAGCACCATCTGCTTTTGGATTAACGAAAAAGAAAGTTATCTTTCAACAAGATTTCTACAGCGGTTACAGTTTTTACTTTTCAGGCCTTTCTGACATCCAACCTTGAGCAGGTTCACGACACCCTTTGGTGCCACGACACTCATGTTGTGATGCACTGGATTAGGGAGTCATTATCTAAGACAGTTCCACTGCAAGTGATTTGATCAGAGGCGTGGCTATGTATTTTATCGCCCAGGGCGAATAACGGCAAGCGTCCCCAAAAGAAATTTGCGCACTTCAAAAAGAAGCGCCACTGTTCTCGACCCTGCTTCTTTTTTGACAAATCGGACTCCGCTCTTAGTTATCTATAACCTACTGTATACGCACTTCATATAAAATTAGAATTATGCCGAACCTTTAAACACTGCCAGAAGACAGAGCAGCAACGGAAGTTTTCGAATCATCGTCTCGTCTCAGTGGCTCCCTCTGTCTCGAAAGGCGTCTTCTCTTCGTAGATATTTCGTCGGTAGCTCTCTGCAGTTCGTCTTCAGCTCGATTTCATCAGACAAACTCCAAGGCTTCGGAGGACTATTTATTCCTATAGTAATGACGTCAGTTGTTTTCGAGAGAAAGTCCAAACGGTTTGAACACCTGGCACCAAATTCAGAAAACGCGTGACTTTCTTCGGATAGAGAGACCAATTAAGCGAGAATAAAAATTTTGATCCTCAATCATGCTAATCTTATTTTACAATCAACTCTACGTGTATATAATAAACAGACACTTGTTTGTCACGCGACTCCGGTTCTATAAAAATTCCTACTCATCTGAAACCCAGCGAAATATAAAAATTTATTACATGCCCCACTCATTTTGGAAGAACAAGCAGGAGAATAAACCACAGGTAGGCAGTTCGACCTTGTCTTAAAACCAGTACATAGGCCTACAGGTAAATATGCACGTGAACAGACACTGTCCACGTAGGCTTTCAATTGTTAGCAAGTAACTTGGTCCAGTAACTAAAGGCGCGAACGTCGCTGGCCTTCCGTTTGGGTTAAACACAATAGTAATCTGAGTAATAGTATAAGTAGTGGGGTAGTTGTAGTACTAGTAGTATAGCACTTGATAGAGAATTAGCAATAGTAATAGTAGTGATGGTGGTGGTGATGGTGGTGGTGGTGGTGGTGGCGGTGGTGGTGGTGGTGGTAGTAGTGGTGGTAGTAGTAGTAGTAGTAGTAGTAGTAGTAGTAGTAGTAGTAGTGGTGGTGGTGGTGGTAGTGGTAGTAGTAGTAGTGTAGTGTAGTAGTAGTAGTAGTAGTAGTAGTAGTAGTAGTAGTAGTAGTAGTAGTAGTAGTAGTAGTAGTAGTAGTAGTAGTAGTAGTAGTAGTAGTAGTAGTAGTAGTAGTAGTAGTAGTAGTAGTGGTGGTGGTGGTAGTAGTAGTAGTAGTAGTAGTAGTAGTAGTAGCAGTAGCAGTAGCAGTAGCAGTAGTAGTAGTAGTAGCAGTAGTAGTAGTGGTAGTAGCAGCAGCAGCAGCAGCAGCATGAGCAGCAGCAGTATTAGGAGAAGAGTAACTAATACTTATATAATGTAATACAACAGCAATGAAGTGTGCATCTCCAACATTTCTTTCGGCTAAATCTGCAGGTGGTTGATACCATTCCAGTCTCTATAACCTTTGACTTCTGCAATAGGGCAGCAGAGACGTATGACAGATGTTCCTAGTAAGGAGACGATCCTCATGGAAAAATCAACTACAGGTCCGACGGTCTTCTACGAGGTCTGGCCAATGTTCCGTCTCTGGGGCGTGGAACAATTGCCCAATATGGGAAGAAGCATCTGGAACAGCTCAAGACAATCATATGACTCATACACCATGTACACCGTCCTTTCCTTCTGACTTGAGCTAGGGCTTAACAAACGTTTTATTATTACTACTATTATTGGTTTTTATCCTATAGGTCACCAGAAAATTATTATTATTATTATTATTATTATTATTATTATTATTATTATCATCATCATCATCATTATCATTATCATATTATTATTATCGAGGTATCATAATTGGAGAATCGTCATCATCAATCATCATCAGAGTTGTATCATCATCATCATCATCATGATGATGGAAATCACTCATCATTATCATCATCATCATCATCATCATCATCATCATCATCATCATCATCATCATCATCATCATCATCATCATCATCATCATCATCATCATCATCATCATCATCATCATCATCAGCCAGGGAATCAGATTTGTAGCGCATCATCAGCATCATCATCATCATCATCTGCATCATCATTCAGCATCATCATCATCATCATCATCATCATCATCATCATCATCATCATCATCATCATCATCATCATCATCATTATTATTATCATATTATTATTAGTGGGCTGTGACTTTCAATGATAAGGAGATATAATTTCTCATATTTTCCCCAATCCACTCTGGAAAATGCAGAAGCTTCTTTCAAGCAATATAGGGCTTAGATGTATGTAATGTATGTATGAGCACTACTGTTCCATAGCGCCTCTTCAAGATTTCTACTCAGAGGCTGCTCCCGATCCTCAGCGCGGACACTGAATCGGAGTTTCACGCCGAAGCGCATGAGCAATTGCGAGTGAAGGACTTGCCTCAGGGTCCCTACGCGGCGGCTTGTGGTGGATTCGAACCCGCAACACTCCGGCTGTGACATGTATACACACATACATAAGGCACCGAACATACCCCTACACCACCGCGCCCCACACAATGTTTGCCATATGACTAGGCAAACATTGATTAAAAGTCATAAATACATTAAAGTGATAAGCGGTTGCTTTTCTGCGTTGAACGAAGGTCTAAAAATTGAATGCATATATTGTTAATCCCGAAAAATCATTATCTGCTAATACTGCAAAAAATACAAAGGACTGAATTATGGACAAGACTAGTGAATATGATTCACCTTCACGCGACAATTCTCTGTAAACCGCTGTCTCCTTCAGGTCCTTTCGCACTAGCGATAGATTTGACCTCTGCGTTCCACAGTCCAGGACAGCCATTGCTCAACGCCGCGCCTTTGCACCTGTGGGTCCCTCTGTCTCTACCCTACCTTCCCTCCCTACGGTGGGACGGGGCTGCTTGTCATCGCCGTTACAAAGAAGCCACTGGGGTGACGGTCACGGGGGAACTGTCTCTACCCTACCTTCCCTCCCTACGGGCCCCTTTGGACTTTGCCCATGCATCGCTGTAAATAGGAAATGGCTTTTGTCATTTAATCCGGAATAATTGAACAGAACAGAACGAAGAGCAATACAAAACCAATTGGATGTCCACACACGGTACACTAATCATAAATATTTCATATCTATGTATATATATGCATATAAGGAAATTACATGGTATATACAATGTACATACAGCCAACACTGCTAAATATATTTTGTCTATACTATGGACGCTATGTATATGCATTATGCAGGTATATAATCGATTTAATTGGCCAACTATGGATTTACAGTATATATACGATACACCTAAGTATTCCACAGGTGAACAATAACACACATACAAGCACGCACGCACGCACGCTAACACACACAAACACACACACACACACACACAAACACACGCATGCACAAAACACACCCATATACACGTACCCACACAGTCACACACACAAACTCAGACACATACACACACACACACACATGCACACATGCACGCACGCACGCAAACACACACACACACAAACAACACACACACACACGCACAAACATACATACACACACACACACGCACAAACATACATACACACACACGCACAAACACACACACACACACACACACACACACAATGAAGGTGTATCCAAAATGTGTTTATAATTTTTTTTAGATGTAGCTGGCCTACTTTAACCATTATGTGCGTCATGTATTGTAGGCCTACACGCAATATTCAAATGAAATGAGACTGCAGGCACATCTAGCTTGTAGGGGAACGGACATTATTCCCCGCTGGACATAATCCCCCCGGACAAAAGCCCCTCCGGACAAAACCCCTCAATCTAGGACATATTCCCCCATGGCAAGCTATGATATAATCGTATAATATTTTAAAAGTTTATTATACTAAAATTGTCCAAAATTGTCCAAAATGGTCCCCTATTGTATTGATCTATACTACAATAGAGTATGTCCTGATCGTGGATACAGTTACATATAAATAACTCTATGGCTCGTTATTGGTTGAATGAGTGTCATGTCAGCACTCAGCAGTGTCAACCAATTAAATGAAATGAAATCGGTTCATTTTGAATGTTAATTATTAACATTCAAAATGAACCGATTTATACATATAGTTTCGTTTAATTAAGTCTAGGGGTCGTCCATTAATGATGTCAACAAATTTTAGGCAGTTTTTGACCCCCTTTACCCCTTTTCAACAACAATTACTGTCAAACATTGAAGAACCCCCTTAAAAAATTAGGTCAACGATTCCCAGAACCCTCCCCTCTACATAAAAGAAACACAATGGCTAATAATAAAAAAAATTTATATGTAGAATCACTGTAAGATTTTTTTACACTAAAAAATGCAATCTCGAATTTCAAACTATATGAGTTTAGTTTATTACTAGGTTTTTAGTAGTATTAAACATTAAGCACTTTATACATTTTTAGCATTACTTAATGTTTAAGCTACCATTTTGAAGGGTCTGTGTTGATTCATTGGAAAAAATTTGTTGACGTCAAATTGTACCGAACCCCCTCCCCTTGTCAACAACTGTCAAACTTTTCCAAACACCCTCCCCCTATTTTGTTTACATAATTAACTAGGGGTAATCTATTTTAATTGTTTAATGTTCTACCTTAGTTCTGCATTGGTCAATTAATAAGCCTAATACAAAAAATGGAATAATTAATTGGTATCTGTACAATCTTCTATAATATCTACATAGGCCTATACATATAAATAGATGGGAATGTTTGTGTCAAAACAAATATTTCTAGTCGAATTCGCCAGATGACACCAGAAAGGCGCAACAACAACGGCTTATTATAGTTGCATCGCCCACAGACAACGTGTTGCCAATGTCACCGATAGACAGAGACACACACGCACGCAAACAATTACACATATGCACACATACACATACACAGACAGACAGACACGCGCGCCCTCAAACAAGAAAAGGAACAATAGGTCCTAAAACTTGACCTGTTCTTCTGACGTCAATTAATGTATCCTGACTTCACGTATTCATCCAGTGTCCGTGACTTGGGTGTCACTCTTGATAGCACCCTGTCGTTCCCTGCGCACCTTATGCATTTGACGCGCTCATGTTACTATCACCTGAGGCGTCTGAGAGCCATCAGAAGATCTGTTTCCTTCTCTGTCTTTACAACCATAGTCGATGCTTTCATCTGATGTCGCATTGACTACTGCAATTCACTATTTGCTGGGCTTCCCAAGACATGTGCAGTTGTGCACGCTTATCCTCCCTTCAGTCGGTTATGAACTCGGCATTGATCGTCTCCCTCGCTAGTGCCACATTTGTATACCTACATGACTGATGTTCTACACTGGCTTCCCATTTCCTCACGTATCCAATATAAGGTGCTATCCTTAGTCTTAAGAACTGAACAGGGACAAGCTCCTAAATATCTTTGCAACTTAATGCGCGCGCAAACCCTCTCTGCTGTCTCTGCCCTCCCTCTCCGGTCTGCGCATCGACTTGATTTCCTATCGTTCCCCTTGCAAGGAGTGCCATGGTCCAACACCGTGTCTTTGCCCTTCTATGTAGAATGACCTCCCTCCCTCAATGAGTAGTAAGATTTTAGTCTGAGTCCCACCCTCATCCTTTCGTTACTCGAAGACTTTCTTATCTCCTCGGCCCTCGGGGCTGTCACGCTGAGTATACTAGCTCTGGTATACCTAGTACCGTAAGAGGCGCTTTATAAATTCTCATATGCGATATACGATACGGTATACGATGATGCTTATAGTCAATTAACCACATAATTTCCTATGACGTTTCCGCTTCCAAAACTTTTGGCAATCCCTTTTCTCAGTCATTTATTGATCTATATGAGACAAGATAGCTGGTTTAGCCAACAAGCTCGCCTTGCAATGATAACAGTATTGGTTCGCTCCTCCTTCCCCTGAGATGGCCACTGTGTAGGGATATTGGGCAAGTCCTTCACTAACATTAATTTTGCTCTGTGCCATCGATGATCATTATATGGTTATAACATCATTTATTATATATAGTGTGTGCGCTTCAGACCTTTCGAAATACAACTGCCTGTTTTGAATAATTAGTTTCATTAGTTAGTTAGTTAGTTAGTTAGTTAATTAATTAATTCTGTCTTACGTTGGTTCGTTTATGCATTCGTTCGTTCTGCATTCGTTCTTTCTTTAATTCATTCATTTACACAATTTTGTAGCGCCCATATAATATAACGTACATATACCATAGAGACGATCTGACTATAATAACGCTAAGAAGAACAATAGAGTTGAAAAACACCGAAGACAATGGCGATCATTTACTCAGAAGTCAGAACTGATGATGATGATGATCATCATCATCATGATGACGATGATGACGACGACGACGACGACGACGACGATGATGATGATGACGACGACGACGACGATGATGATGACGATGACGATGACGATGACGACGACGATGATGATGATGATGATGACGACGACGATGATGATGATGATGATGATGATGATGACGACGATGATGATGATGATGACGACGACGACGACGATAGCCAAAGGATCCGCATTTTTTTATACCCATGTTTTAACCGATTAATGTCAATTTGAATCTTTTATGACGCCGACGTCAAAGGCGGAGAAAATCTGTCAAGGACGCTATAAGCCCAAACAGTAATCAGGTCAGTAGATCAAGAAAATCAATCAGCTGAGCAAGAGAAAGCTATGGTAGATAAACAATTTGAAAACTAGGTTAGAGGCAGAAAAACGAATTGACACAATTGGCAGGGAGGGTATTCCAATATCTGGGTCCAACAGCTGAATATGCGAATCCATAATTATATTGGCAAATATAGGCCACAGTATATACTGTATTTATTTGTGTCTAAGTTTATGTATATACATACATACATGCATACATAGCCTACATACATACATACATACATACATATATGCATAAAAACATACATACATACATACATACATACATGCATAAATACATACATACATACATACATACATACATACATACATGCATACGTAGCCTACGTACATACATACATATATACATACATGCATACATGCATACATAGCCTACATACATACATACATACATACATGCATACATACATACATGCATACATACATACATACATACATACATGTACATACATATATACGATTTAAATAGGCTACACATATATACGTAAATAATATATATAGCTATCGATATGCACAGTTATATACATAAATATATGTATGCATATAGGCCTACATATATATATGGATATCTAAATGCGTCTGTAGTCTGTACATATCTAAGCCTTAGATTCTATTTATCTATATCGCTGTGTGCAATGTGTAGAATTATATATATATATATATATATATTTATATATATATATATATATATATTATGCCAATGTCTATAGTTCACGCCTCTGAAAAATCGCGACCTATTCGTACACATTATATTTTCCGCCACATTGTATTCTCTAATGATCTGAGACTGCCTCACGCGACTTCGTGTACCGCGTGCGAAATGCCTCTTACCGCCGTCGTCTGTTTTCATCCAGTCAAATGCGCAGTTAGCATTCGGTGGAAGACTCGACTGTTATTGGTCGACGCTAATTGGTTCGTCTACAAGAACATGTCCGGACAAGACCACCAAACGTGGATGAGTCCATCCACTCAAAAACTGCGCATAAAAAACTGCTCAGAGGGGGGATGGGTTGCAGAAATAAGTGCAAAAATTATCCTGAGTTTATCCTGACCAACTGGGTCGATCAAGGGACAAGTTATTTAATATTATTGCTTCAGATAAGGCGGGTGTCGATGTTATTTTTTTAGGTCATTGTTACCAGCGGATGTTATTCGATACAGTGCGTTGACCCCTTTTCTTTTCCGAAGTTTTAATCATATGGAAAATGAAACCGCGTAGGGTAAGAGCTCAGGTTTCACTACATCAGCGCATAGGGTGATCATATGGCGCCTTTAGCTTAAAATCGATGTATAGTCAGCTTTGTGATTTGTGATACTCTATACATATCATATCTTATCTATTTTAATCTAATACAATTCAAATCAAGTTTTATCTAATCTATATCTAATCTAATCTAATCTAACCTAATCTAATCTGACCTAATCTAATCTAATCGAATTTAGTCTAGTGAGTCGAGACTCGATTCACTCGAGTCGATTCTATAGCCTATAGTCGAGTCTAGTCTAGTCTAGTCTAATATTAATTTAACTAATCCAATCTAATCTCATCTAGTTTAATGTAATCTAATCTAGTTTAATCTAATCTAATTCGGTGACTTCTGTAGCTCCGTTCTCTTGGTTCACAGCGGATGATCGCATCCAGAATTGCAGTCCCTTCATTAATCATATTCACCGTTGACTTCCTGTTCATTACTGCTAATTAGTAGTATACGTCTATATCGCGCCGGTGGCGTAGCGGTGTGTTCTGTGCCTTGTAACCGGAGGGTTGCAGGTTCGAATCTATCTCAAGCTATGGCACTGCATAGCGATCCTGGATAGGTTGCTCACCCACAATCCGGGTGGAATAACAAGCCAATGGAACTGCCTTCGGGCAGATAACTCCTCATTATCATCATCATTATCATCATCTTCTTCTTCTTCATTATCGTCGTCGTCGTCGTCGTCGTCATCATCATCATCATCATCATCATCATCGTCGTCGTCGTCGTCGTCGTCATCATCATCATCATCATCATCATCATCATCGCCCCGGTGTCCAGTTCACAAGGCATCAACCAGTGGCGCACAGAGCTTGCTCCTCTTCTGCACTTGCCGCAAACACGCACACACACATACACGCACACACAATGACACATACACACCCACACACATATACTACTCCAACGGAAACAAGCTTGAAGAAAAAGAAGAATCAAAGAGCAGTCCCAGCAGTCCCTGGAAGGAGTTGGGCAGCAATGAGTACAAAGTGTGAGCAACTCGGTTTTTTTAACCTCGGCATATGAGGACGGGTGGTCACTTCTCTAACTCGCCTTGTGGAACATCCCCCAACACTACTCCTAAGGGTAACAAACTTGAAGAAGAAGAAGAAGAAGCAAAAAGCAGTTCCTTAAGCAAGCCATAAGGCAACAAAGCCTATGAAGTGTGAACGACTTCATTTTTGCTTAGCCTCGGCATATGAGTGCGGGTGGCCAGTCCTCTCCCTCGCCGTCTCACTTGAGTAACACTAAAATACAGACCGCAGTTATAGGAACCGAAATCTTACTCCACTCGGTTCGATTGACCCTTGTCTTTTCCAAGTGGCTTGAGTATGGGAAGTGGGTATTTCCGATTCGTCAGCTGACAGCCAATGAGCTTCGCTCAAAAACCACCGGCGAAAACCACGACCCTGCCTTTCCTATCACCGCTGAACTCGGTCGAACGTGCATCTCATCCACAACTCACGGAATTCACTGGAAAAGATTTCCTTCTCAAGAGACATCGTAAGTCTCCCTTCAAATCTTCGTCTTCTTCATATTCCTCTATATGCATGCCCGTGTTTAGAACTGACAGCATTGCCCTGCCATTGGCTAATTTCATGTACGCTATAAATAACACGAAACAAAGACTGAAGGGTTGGGGAGGATGTGGCCTGTTTCTGCGCATTGTTTTTTATCATCCTCCTCCTCCTCCCCCTCCTTTCTATGGCTGGGTTAGTTTTAGTCCATGGAGACTAAATAAACAAGAATGAACAGAAATTATACTTCCTCCTGCTATCTAATCTTATCTAATCTAATCTGATAATATCTAATCTATCTAATTTAATCTACTCCAGTCTAACCTATAGATCTAATCTAATCCTATATTATAATTTAGTCTAATCTATTATAGTCTAATATAATCTTTCTAATTTAATATAGCCTAATCTACTCTAATATAATGTCTAATCTCTTCCAATATACACTGATCTAAGGCCGAATCTAATTTTTTTTTATCTAGTCAGAGAAACTCGACTCCTGTCAAACTTGTTATCATCTGCTACTACTAATAGGCCTATATCATGTAATCTTACTGCGCATTTGTCAGTTTGGATTAATAAATGAATATTATATTATATAATAGTTGATTCTAATCTAATGTCTAATATAATCTCATCTAGCCTATTGCATTGTCTAATCTGATCTGATTTCTATAGCGCCATTAATCTAATATAAACAAGATGTCGGTCGATGATAGTTTCAAGTGAATTGTATATATCGTCAGCAACCTGATCCTGTCAAAATGTGATATAATGTCCGGGAAGCAGCAAGTGGGACGAAAGAATACTATTAATAGCATCATTAGATCATTTATTAAGCCCCGTTTTATGATGACCAATAACCAGTCGATGGTGCTGAGCAATTGCGAGTGAAGGACTGCTCATGGTCCCTATACACAGCATAACCGTCTCAGATTATTATCATTATTATTGCTATTATTATTATTTTTTTTTTCCCCGAGGTACATATGATCCCTCAGGATTGCAAAAATTAGGGGGGCGCGTTGTTTTGTATTGTTATTATTATTATTATTATTATTATTATTATTATTATTATTATTATTATTATTATTATTATTATTATTATTATTATTATTATTATCATTATCATTATCATTATCATTATCATTATCATTATCATTATCATTATCATTATCATTATCATTATCATTATCATTATTATTATTATTATTGTTATTGTTATGCATTTATTGAGCGCCGCTATCGGATGACGAAGCATCAAGCAATGGCGCTGAGCAATAGCGAGTGAAGGACTTGCTCAAGGTCCCTGTATACACTGTGACCGTCTCAGGGGAGGAGGATCTAACCCGTACTCTGCGCGTTGCAAGGCGAGCGCTGTAACTAACCGAATATACCGTGTCCCACTTCGTTGTTGATTTTTTGCAACACGTAGGAAAATGTTGCTAACATGATAAGAAGAGAAATAAGATAAGAAAATGATCAGAAAATTTTGCCATCATGTAAGCACTTGAAATTGTTCTGTCCCGTTGCATGGTGTTGTGATCGGAGCGACTCTGAGCAGGTATCTTGGAGTTGCGTTATATAAATGTTCTGAGTGAAGGAAAGAAAGAGTGAATGAATGAGGTAATTTTGTTGTTATGTCAACTATGCAGGGTGCTCGATTGCGTAATGGTTAGCGGGCTGGAATTTCATCGAGAGAGGTTGGGGGTTCATATCCCTACAAGGGTAGATATTTGGTTCAAGATTTTAGCTCCACCTGTACCCTATATGTAGACAGCTCAGATACAACGAGTGCACTTTCTGTGAGAAGATCATACGGCGAGGGTGAGGACTGGCCACCCAGGCACCCGTGCACCCTCGCATACGCCGAAGCTAAGAAAGTGAAGTCGCTACAGCACTTCGTATACCCATGCATGGCTGCCTCAGGACAATCTTAGGGGACTGCAGCTGGCACCGAGACATGCATATGAAGTGTTATAATGACTTCAGTTTTTCAGCCTCGGCATATAAGGGCGGTGGCCAGTATGCTCTCCCTCGCGGTGTCATCTTCCCACTGAAAGTGTACGGTCAGTGTACTCATCATAGCGGAGTTGGCTATAGGGAGTGCATGTGGAGCAGAAATCTCTAAAGAAATCTCTGCCCTGACATGCATATAGAATTTGAACCCCCGACCTCTCGATTGACAGTCCAACACTCTAACCACTACACCATCAAGCACCGCAATAAACAATTAAATAGAAATATATTTGAGTGGACCAGTTTTTTTTGTACACTCCTACATAAACATTGTTGCGTTCTTGGGTCCAAGTTCTACATACAACATAAACATTTATTATCATAACCATAAAATTTTATTGGTCCATCAAACAAACAAACAAATCAGTTCAAATGAAATAGAGTCAAATATGTTATATAAACAAAGGTTATATATATCAGAGAACAACAGGAAAAGAAAACCCGAAAAGGACCTAAGTCCCGCTAAGTATAGGGTTACCCTTTCATACAGAATGATAACTATACAGCGGCTGCAGTTAGTTGGTGGTGTTTTTTCTGTTTAACGACTAGCTGTGTGGTAACAAAGACCATTAGCGTCGCCCTCCTCCTTTACCCAGGCTTGGGACTGGCACTGTCAGAAAGCGAACAGTGGCGGAGTTTGCAGTTAGTTCAGTTACACATTGGATCAATATAACTCAACTAGTTAACTAGTGCACACATCAATCAATTATCTGTTTTGTCAAGTGATCTTATACACATAGACAACAAACATGAAATACACACATAGACATTATATACACACATATACAAATGTACACGCAGATACATGTACACGCATGCACATACAAATATGCATATACATACAAATATACATACACATACAAATATACATACACATACATACAAACATACATATACATATAAATATACACACAAATATACATGCACATACACATACATAATTATATACATACACACATAAACATTATACATATTATACACACACGTGCACACATACATGCACAAACAAACACACACACACACACACAAATAGTCCAGGGCGTTGTCTCAATTACGAGCTCTAGAATATTAGCGGGCCAACCACCTCCCCCCCTCCCCCACTCTTCGCTTGTTTATCTGGAACGAGTCCTTTGTCGACCCTGGATCGATGCAAGAAATGGATCTATAGCTGACCGACTGTAGAACCATTCATCCGTCACAACCACCATAATGCCCAGCTCCTCATCAGCTGGTGAAAGTATGGCGACTCAGTGCACATGCGCCGGTTTGTCACACTCTACCAACGTCTCTGTCTATTTTAAGATGCGCATATGATTATATGCTTACATCTATTGTGGAAAGTGTATAAGTAAAACAACACATTATGAAGCACCGCTCTTGAATTGGCGCTATATGAATTTGTAATTACCATTTATGGCGATAGTACACCAGAATTATATAGGTCTATACGTGTGCGTGTTAGTATATTAGTGTGAGTGTGTGGGTTATTGTGTGTGTTAGTGTGTTTGTGTGTGTGAGTGTGTGGGTTAGTGTGTGTGTGTTTGTGTGTTTGTGTGTGTGAGTGTGTGGGTTAGTGTGTGTGTTTGTGTGTTTGCCTGTGTGTCTTAGTGTGTTTATGTGTGTGTGTGTGTGTGTGTGTGTGTGTGTGTATTTGTGTGTATGTCTTTTGTGTGTTTTATGTGTCTGTATATATATGTGTCTATTTCTTTGTGCGTGTGTTTGTGTGTTTGTTTGCCTGTGTTTGTTTTTTTTTTAATCTATAACAAGATCTTAATATAGCTCAGCTCTTAACTGAAGGGGTTTTCTTTATAGATATCCAGTCGCGAGCGTTTTTTGCTGACGATAGCAATGATTACCCGACGATTTCTGAGTCAGCAGATATTTTGTATGGCTCAGCGTATCTTTTGTCTCAGTGACTGAAATTTGTCCCTGGTTGCAAGGCCATAACCATGCTTTCTGTTCAATATATGCAGATTTTGCAGTTGTATATAATTATATGCATGGGAGCGCGATACTTAGATTATTATTATTTGTTTATGTGCGTTATTACATGTGTGCTTTCGTGTTTGTACGTATGCATGAGCTTCTGTATGTGTGTGTTTGTATGTGTGTCTGTGTGTGTGCATTTGTAACTTTGTATGTGTGTGTGTTTCTAAGCGTGTGGCTTTCTGTATGAGCGTTTGTATGTGTGCGTCTGTGTGCACATTGTGTTTATTTGTGTACTTGTGCTTTTGTGTTTGCGCGTTTGTTTGTGTTTGTCTCTCAGTCTATATGTGTGCGTTTGTATCTGTGCGTTTGTGTGCCTGCGTGGACGCGTGCTTGTGTGTGTGCTATACGTGTGTGTGTATCTGTGCGTGTGTGTGTCCATGTTATTAACGGTGTCCAGGTTTACCGAGGTCACAAAATGATTTACGACCGCATGCCTTCAAAGCCCCGTATGTCAAACGCCGATCAATGGTTCTGTCGGTCTGAGATGTATACACGTATTTATTATTGCTAAACGTTCATAATACAAGAAACTGAAGCTGTCACAAGCTGTCGATGATGTACGAGCGAATAATGGACGATGGAACAGAGTGATAATAGATGCTAAATGTCCTCTCATCCTTGCAAATGGAATCCTGAATTGAACCGGGGTGTACAAGAAAATGGGGTCGGCTCATTATGAAACGCAGTGGGTATACACATAGCAGAAGTTGTTCCGATTTCCGAAAGTGTGTGAACGAGACAGAGGAAATTTTGTTAGATGGTGTTACTGTGAGGTGTGATAGTCGTGCAACGTGACATTTTTGTTGAAACTGTCGGCGAGAAATAATGGGTGAAGTTTTATCTTTTTTACTGAGGCTGTCAGAGAAGCAACGGGTGAGTTTTAGGAAAGTTTACAGTTGTCAAAGTTTGTCTATGCACGAGTGGCGGTATCAATCCCTTCTCAGTATGGAGAGGTAGTCTATGCACCTCGTCCCTTCTGTTTGGTATTCCCATTTATACAATTATTAGTCTCGCTGTAGTATAGGCCTCACGGTGCTATTCGCAGATCTACTTCATCCTATATTCATTCATTTTCATTCATTTAAAGATATTTATATAGCGCCCCTTCAAGATTTCTACTCAGAGGCGCTCCCGACTACAGCGCGGACACTGAATCGGAGTTTCACGCCGAAGCGCATGAGCAATTGCGAGTGAAGGACTTGCCCATACAGGGTCCCTACGCGGCGGCTTGAGGTGGATTCGAACCCGCAACCCTCCGGCTGCAAGGCACCGAACATACCCCTACACCACCGCGCCCCACATGTATACCTTCACCTCACTTGTCCACGCTTTTGTCTGTTCTCGAATTAACTATTGAATTAACTATTGGAATTCTCTCCATGTTGGCTTAACTGTAAGAGTCGACTATCAGATCTCCTCTTCAGTTCGTATACTGAATGCCGCATCGAGACTAATAGCTCGTATACAGCTCGCTTTCCTCAATTCTCTCATGCACATGCATCTATACATTTAGGCTATATATATGGCTGAACAATTTCATTGTCTCTCTCTGTCTGTCTGTCTGTCTGTCTGTCTGTGTGTCTGTCTGTCTCTGTCTCTGTCTGTCTGTCTGTCTGTCTGTCTGTCTGTCTCTCTCTCTCTCTCTCTCTCTCACTGCGCACAACATCCACTTTAAAGTTATCATTCTCGTGCTCCAATCTCAACTTATAGAAGTGTCAGCGACTTCATATTTCTTAGCCTCAGCATATATGAGAACGGGTGGCAAATGTCATAGTGTTGGACCAGCAACCATTTGCAAGATGTATAGGCCTACGGCATGCATCAACTGACGGCTCAAAGCCATAATTAGGTCAACATCCACAAGATAGGTCCGCCAAAAAAACGAGAAGCCGGTATACGAACATGCTGCAGCCACCCATGCACGGGTTCCTAGTGTAGACTATGTACAGCAATTAGTATACGGAGTCTGATGAATGACTTTGGGTATATATAGCAGCTATACTCACGAGACAGGTTTTAAACACGAACTCTCCTCTCATTGGCTGATTTGAATCCAGTGGCGTAACCAGGTCTTCCATAAAATTACGCAGTTTTGAAGAACTCTGAGGGAGGGGTCTGGGGATGGGGCTGTGCCCTCTCCCCAGGGTAAGAAAAAATTTTCATTTTGGGGTTTGTAATGGTGCATTTTGGAGACCAACTTTTGATTCAAAGTAATAACATTTTACATAAGTTCTTTGGAAAATTATAATTATAATTTCATAATTTGATTTTTAAAATGGGTTCAGCTGCAAAGTCCCAGCAACCAACGTAGACTAGAAACAGACAGACTCATCAAAGCAATTAACTAAAGCATAAGAAAATAAATTTATTTGTTGATTTGTAATGGTCCATTTTGGAGACAATCTTTTTGGTTA